>JAPJBO010000469.1:0-174885 GCA_030068145.1 Diplonema papillatum | reverse complement strand
CGATACCAAATAGATACTCTATTCAAACTCGGAAAAGGTCGCGCTGGCAGAAACGGTGAAATAATAAAGGTCGCAGGGTTGGTGAAATGAAAGCGAGAATGTGGAATAAAAATCCCTGGACGTGAAACTCAATGAGCTGAGATCCCGCTGCCTCCGGGTCTCGCAAAAAGAAAACAGCGCTATCAGGAGCGCAAATACAAAACTTTCGAGGTAAGGAACCTCATGCAACACAGAACGGGGTCCGGGGCGGCCGGATACCCCGCCTGTATGGATCCCGTGTCCAGACGTCTGCCAGTTGTTCAGCAGTCGGGACCCATACAGTCTCGAGGATACACTGGTGTTCCTCCAGCACCTGGCACAGGATGAGGTTCCCGAGCTCGGTCTTCGACTTCCAGTTCTTCAGGCAGTTGACGGCGGGCAAGTTGTCGACAAATATTCTGATTGTCGACAGCGGAGACCGCGAAGCCGCATACGCAACCGCAAACTTGGCCGCCGTAAGCTCGGCGAAGAAGATGTGCTGCGGTGCATCCCTCCATGGGCTGGGGACCCTGGCGCACCAAGTCCTGACCGGTTCCCTGGGCTGGGAGTCGCTGGTCCGCGTGAGCGACGACGTTCTTCCGTTCCTGGCTGGGGTGAGGCGGCGCCTGTCGGGCAATCGATGGGTCGTTTTCGACTCGAAGCAGCGGGACACCCTCGTGGAGGCGTGGTCCGACGCCAGCATGCAGGGATGGGCCTGGCTAGTGGGTTCCATGGCGATGTGGGTCCACGCAAGCACCGGGCTCACTCTGCAGAGTGGCGTGCCCCACACCGTCCATGCCCAAATGGCGGTTCCGACGACCTTCCAAACGCCACGCAAAGTCATCTGCATCGAACCGACCGAGCAAAAGAGGAGGTGCGCCTTCCTCGCCCACTCCTGCTTCAGTCGGTACCTCTTCGCCGCGAGGTCAAACTCGACCCCCGAGACAACCGGCGTCCAGCTGGGCTCGAGGACGGACTTCTCGTCGTTGACCGTCATGCGCACCTGGCGGGCGCGTCGCAGGACTCGGTCGCGCACTGCGCGAAGCGCGTCCGGACAGTCACCGACGAGGGCCCAGTCGTCGTACCAGACGACCCTGTCGTCCTTCGCAGGCTCCGTGACGACGAGTGCGGAGTCCTGCGCAATCACCGGCGAGTACGACCAGCCCATCGTCAGACGGCGCCACCGATACAGGGCCACGCCCCCGTCCGGCCTCTTCGTTCGAAGCCCGAAGAATGCCGACGTCGACCGTCCTACTGGGAATTGGAAAAAGTAGGACTTCAGGTCAACTACGACTGCGTGTGACTTCGACATCATCTTCTTGATGACCTCGTCGACACGCAAGAGGCTGAACTTCGGCGGGGGCTCCATCAGCTCGTTCAGCGGGCGGCCGTCGACGATGGCGCGCGAGTGCTGCTCGCCCTTCTCGACGGCGAATGCCGGCAGGACGCACTTCAGCGGCTGCGACCGAGGAACCCGCTCCACAAACCCGACACCTTCCAGCGTCACCGCATGCCGGGCAAATGCGTCGCTCTTCCGACCCGGCAGGACAGGCACTTCCAACAACTTCCGACGGAAGGAGTGTCCGTCCGTCAGGAGGTCGAGCAGGCCGTGCAAGCGGGCCCCGGGGCCAGCTAGGCTCCGGAGGCCGCGGAGATCGATCGGCGGCACAGCCGTGACGTCGAGCGGCCTCGTCGATCTCGGGGCACCGATTCCCGGAGTGAGGCCCCTCGTCTCCGGTGGCAGGTAGCCGAGGGGAACTGCGGTCGGGGGGTCGTAGAAGTGGGGGTGGAGCCGCAGGAAAAGCTGCCTTCCCCTGAGCAGTCTCGACCTTCGCGACTTCAACCCCCTGACCTGCCGAGGCAAAAAGCCGGCGTCGGGCAAGGGTTTCTGTCGCGTTGGGAAACGACTGTCGCAGAAGGAGGGGCGAGCTGGGTGGTGCCCGGGAGAATTGGTCGGTGCGCTTCCCGGGTCTTCCTGCTTTCCGCCATCGTCAGCAGGCGACGAGAGCAGAGCAGTCGTCATGCTCCCGCCAGGTCCTTCAAGTTCGGAGTCGGCTGGGGGGGACCAGCCCCCAGGCGACCGTTCCAAGCCGGTCCTCAGCAGCGACCGGTCCTTCCTTCCTTTCCCGCAAGAGGAGGGGCGTGCATCGTCTCCCCGGGCTCGCACGGGTTCCACATGCGCCACTCCCGCGTGGCCCCGTCCGCCGCTTCCTCAGCAGCCGCCCAGTCAGGATCCATCACCCGTCGACGGTTCAGCGCGGCCCGGCGCGTGCGGCTATCCTTGCGGATCGGCATTAATACTTGGGGAGAATGGAAATAAAATGAAAGCGAGAATGTGGGGTAAGCCCTGATTATTAGATTCACGGTTAAACGAAGCTAGCGCACAAGGTTTGCCTGATCTCGCACCTACTTTCCGATACCAAATAGATACTCTATTCAAACTCTCTCTCTCTCTCTTTCTCTCTCTCTCTCTCTCTCTCTCTCTCTCTCTCTCTCTCTCTCTCTCTCTCTCTCTCTCTCTCTCTCTCTCTCTCTCTCTTTCTCTCTCTCTCTCTCTCTCTCTGAACTTCTTACCTCGGGCTTATTTCGGACCGGCCGCGTTGCTGCCCTCAAACCTCGCACTCGTGTGCTTGCTAACAAGAAAGATAAACGGCAAACCAAGCTAGACACTTAACTGCACTACTTGTGCCACGAAATATTCAAATCCCGATACCATGCCGCATAAAGAACATGAGTCTGCAATATTAACCGCCCGAACAGTACAGTTTTTCGGGAGGGGAGTTGCTCGGGAGGGGAGTTGCTGTGTGCTCCTGCGGTCTTTGTGTTTTTTCGTACTTGACCAACAGGTTCACCCCCCCGCACACGCCAAGTCCGCCCTTCGGTATAAGTTCGTCCAGAACTTCACTCACTTCGTTCACGAAGTTCTTGATCCCTCCCAAGACAACCGGCGTCGAGCTGGGCTCGAGGACGGACTTCTCGTCGTTGACCGTCATGCACACCTTGCGGGCGCGTCGCAGGACTCGGTCGCGCACAGCGCGAAGCGCGTCCGGACAGTCACCGACGAGGGCCCAGTCGTCGTACCAGACTATCCTATCGTCCCCGGCGGGTTCCGTGATGACCAGCGCAGAGTCCTGTGCGATCACGGGCGAGAACGACCAGCCCATCGTAAGCCGGCGCCACCGATACAGAGCCACGCCCCCGTCGGGCCTCCTGGTCCGGAGCCCGAAGAAAGCCGACGTCGACCGTCCCACTGGGAACTGGAAGAAGTAGGACTTCAGGTCGACGACGACTGCGTGCGACTTCGACATCATCTTGGCGATGACCTCGTCGACACGCAAGAGGCTGAACTTCGGCGGAGGCTCCATCAGCTCGTTCAGCGGGCGGCCATCGACGATGGCACGGGAGTGGTGCTCCCCCTTCTCGACAGCGAACGCCGGCAGTACGCACTTCAGCGGCTCCGAGCGGGGAACGCGTTCCACAAAGCCGACGCCCTCCAGCGTCACCGCATGGTGCGCAAACGCGTCGCTCTTCCGACCCGGCACGAGCGGCGTGCCCAGTAGCCTCCGTCGGAAAGCGTGTCCGTCCGTGAGGAGGTCGAGCAGGCTGTGCAACCGGGCTCCGGGCCTGGCGAGATCCCGGAGCGCACGGAGGTCGATCGGAGGTACCGCCGTGACGTCAAGCGGCTTCGCCGACCTCGGAGCACCGACCGCCGGGACGAGACCTCTGGTTTCCGGCGGAAGGTATCCGAGGGGGACTGTGGTGGGAGGGTCGTAAAAGTGTGGGTGAAGCCGTAGAAAAAGCCTCCTTCCCCTGAGCAACCTGGATCTCCGCGATTTCAGGCCCACGACCTGCCGAGGCAAAGAGCCGGCGTCGGGCATGGGGTGTTTCTGTCGCGTCGGGAAACGGCTGTCAAAGAGAGGCGGGTTGGCTAGTCCCGGGAGGCGCCCTGGAGCACCCGCTGTGCCGACTCCAGGGTCTTCAGGGTGTCGACGGCCGGGCCCTCGACGTAGTACCGGAAGACACTCTTCTTCCGGTGGCCCGTGACTGCCATCGCGTCGTCCTCGCTCATCGTCTCCCGCAACGCGGTGGCCGCGCCCCTCCGGAAACTCTTCGTCGAGTAGGGCCTCCCCAACGTCCGCTTCGCCGCCGAGAGCACTTGGTGGTACTCGAGGTCCGGGAACAGCAGGGAGTTCGGGCCCGTGATCCCGTCGAGGTGCCGCAGGACGATGAGGGACAGAGGAGCGGCGACGAGTCCGTACCGCCCCTTGTCTGCCTGGCGCGACTTCTCCCTCCAAATGTCGACGAGGATGGTGGGGGACGGGCCGCGGCGGGACACCGTGAGGTCCCTCTTCCGCAGGCTCAGAACGGTTTCCGAGCGAGACGCCAGCGTCCACATCAAAGCCTGGGCGGCGGCCGTCGGGAGGTCCTTCTCCGCCTCTGCGGCCACCGCACGCATGACGGCCTCCTTCGACGCCGCCACCCCTCGCTTCACCGGCAGCGCCACGGCCATTCTTCGGGCGCCCGTCAACAGCCGTTGCAACCACGGAAGGCGACGTTGCTGCACGGGCACCCCTTTCGACTCGAGGTGGGCTTGCAGCAGACCGACGTACCTGCCGACCGTCGAGCCGGAAACCTGACGCACGGTGATGAGCCAAGCCCCCCAGGCAGCGATCTGGTCTGCCAGGCTCTTCGGCGGTGACGGCACCGAGTCCAGAAACAGCTGGAAGCTCGTTAGCACCGTCCGGGTGGCGGTGGAGTGATGGCGACCGCGCCCGAGCTGCGCGATGTACTGCGCCATCTGGAGGGGGTCGTCGGAGTTCACCCCCGTCTGTCGTGCGGTCTTGACCAAGGCCTTCGCCTGATCGCTCGCGGTGCCGCTCTCCCACAGACGAGTGTCGAGGAGCCGCCTCGCTCTCGCCGGGTCCATCAAGGTCTTCGGCCTGGGGGGACCAAATCCCAGCCGACTGTTCCACGCCCAACTTCATTTGCGGCCCCGGCCGCCCTTGCCCCCCTTTCCCGACGGGGAGCGGGAGCGGGCCGAAGCCCCGGAAGAGCCCCGACTGGGGGCGCTCCGTTGGCCGCGCGGTTCGTGGGCGTTCCAGCCTCCGCCCCACCCTCGGGCGTGGCTGTTGGCCGCCTTCTCCGCTTTCTCCCAGTCGGGGTCCTGCTTGCGGCCCCGCATGGTGCGGGCGAACTCGCTCCCCCATCGGGGTCCTCGCCGCGCTCTCCCGTCCAGCTCACGGAGGCGGGTGCCCACTTCGAATACGGCGGCCTCGAGGTCGCCCTTCAGCAACTTGCCCAACAGGGCAAGGAGGCTCTTCGCCTCGTGTCCCATGCTGCCTCTCAGCAGCTCTTCGTGCTCGACCTTCAGTCGAGCCACGAGAAGTTCACGGGCCACCGGGCCCGTCTGACCGAAGTCCAGCCACTTCTTTGGCTGGAGCACGAGCTCGTCGAGCTCGTCGAGGCCTTCGGCCCCGTCGTCGTCGCTCCCCTCCGATGGGGGCGACACGACGGTCGCCCTCGCCGGCCTCCTCGCCTGGCCTGCCTCGAGCCCGGCGACTCTCGAGTTGAGCCGCCGGAGCTCCTTTAACACGGCCGCCAGGCCGGGCTCTACCCCCTCGGTGTGTTCTTCTTCTTCTTCTTTCTCCTCTCTTTCCTCCTCTTCCTCATCTCGTTGCCTTTTCTTGCATGCTTTTTGATGCCCGGTAAGACCTTTCGCATCGAAGGTTCCTCCACAGTGTTCGCAATCAGGCATTGGGAAGAGGGGGTGTGAGTTGTGTATGGAATAAAAAGAGAATGGAAATAAAATGAAAGCGAGAATGTGGGGTAAGCCCTGATTATTAGATTCACGGTTAAACGAAGCTAGCGCACAAGGTTTGCCTGATCTCGCACCTACTTTCCGATACCAAATAGATACTCTATTCAAACACTCTCTCTCTCTCTCTCTCGGAAAGTCAGCGCGATAGCGATGACAACGAGAACACGGAAAAAATGACAGGAGGGTGGGACCGGGCTAAGGCGTGACAAACCCGCCCCTGTCCCCCCCAGGGAACCCGGTCCGAGACTAGCCAGCCCCCGGCACGGAATCTCTTTTTGTTTTGTGTTCTCTCTCTCTCTCTCTCTCTCTCTCTCTCTCTCTCTCTCTCTCTCTCTCTCTCTCTCTCTCTCTCTCTCTCTCTCTCTCTCTCTCTCTCTCTCTCTCTCTCTCTCTTTTTTGTGAGTGCTCGACCATCCCCGTCTGCTGACGGAGGGTGGTACAGGCCACAGTCTATTTCGTTTTGCTCGTCTTTTTCCAGTGTCTCAATCTTCAAGTCCACAACCCTACCCAAAGCGGAAGGAAAAAGCAACAGATGATAATCGAAAACAGGGGATTAGCTTCTATGTCAGTCCAAATTTGGAAGAGCCGGCGGGAGAAAAGAAGAAAAGAAATGGCACTACACCATCACCCAGGCGGCAGAGGTGGCCAATGTGCGATCCGAGGCACTCAGGGCCCAGCATTGTCGTGAAGATACGTTGCGTCGCGCTGTGTTGAGCCCATTCCTGAGTGAGGACGCAAAAAGCCGTCAGCGGTCCAAATTTGGAAAATGGGGCTAATGCCCTGATGGAAAAGCAGACCAAAAAAAAAAAAAAAATCCAACCCCCCGCCCACCGACCACACGCAACCAAGCTGAACCTCACACAAACAAAAGGTCGAAGGACACCAATCTGTACGTCACACGGGATCGTCGGAAACACAAAAAAACCATCACAAATCACTCAATCCTACACGTTTCTTTCTTTACATAAGCGCCAGCTCGGAAGGAAATGCTCGACGATGCTGCCCGACAAAGAACAGAAGGGATCCCAAGTGCTGTAACTACCGAACCCACGTGTTGAACGGACGTGAGGTCATGCGGGTCTACCCCAACACGACAAATCACACAAACACAACAGGTCAAAAGTCCTGAGTGAGAAAACAACACACGGTGGTGGGCAGGCTCGTCTTTGCACCCTGACTTTCACAAAAGAAAGCCCAAACAAACGGAAGCAACGTTTACTCCTCTGGGAAACACCCCAAAAACAGCCTCAAAAGGGCCCCACTTGCCGTCCGGCTGACAACGATGCCGAGTTTAGGGGCCTTAGCATCAGCACTGGGGGGTGGGGGGATTGCAAGAACGTGCTTGGAATGGGTATGTGCTCAACACCGCACTGGTCCCGTCTGCGCCGTGTTTCGGTCCTCTAAGCCACGGACACATAAGGCGGACCATCATCACCACGGAACCTGAGTGTCTGAAGACAGGACAGCGGTGTAGTCTGGTTTGTATGGAGGGGTGGGGGGGTTCAAGGCCCCGCGCAGCGGAAAAAAAAATTGGGGTGTTTTTGTCCCCCCCCGTGTTTAAGATCGTCCCCCCCCGTGTATAAGATCGGGTTTTTTGGGGGGCGATCTTAAACACGGGAAAACGCGATCTTAAACACGGGGGGGGGGGGGTAGGTACCTCTAAATTACTTCCCTTCCATTCGGAGTCGAAGCAGCAACGTCGAGTTTTTTGTATAAGCACCTGCTTTGCAGGAAATGCTTGAGGAGACTGCCAGTTGTGATAAGATCAAAGGAGGTAAATGTGCTGTAGCCCACACGAAACACAGGTAAATCTGGGTTTAGTGGCGGGCGTAAGCGTTCAACAAAAAAGACCCACTTTGTAGTTGCATTGTTTTCTCCCCCTCTTGCCTCCTTCGAAATGAGCACAAGGCAGTCCCTCGAGTATTTCCATATCCGGTTATATCCCAAGCCCGGATTTGGGAGCCGGGAAGCCGGCCTGCCTCAAACCGTGGTTGTGCTGAAAGAACATTTCCGGAGCAACGGTGGTGGCACATGGAAACGGAGTGACGGAAATCAACCAAGAAGTGCCAACGCAGGGAACCCTCCCAGAGAGGTATGGACTCGTGCACACGCGAACAACAAGAATCGTGTACCTTACCAACATCAGTAGGCTGATCGCCAACAAGACTCGAACTCCTGAAATGTTCTTGGGCCCGCAGCGTTACAAGGCGGCGACCCCCCGCGAGACGAGCTCACCCGCCGGCCAGAGCGCCCGCTGCAGCACCAACTCCGGTGTCGCCGCTCACTGTCGCAGAGCTGCAACCTGCAGCGCGCCTCCGGAGCGACTTACGCCCGCCGTAGCAGTGCGAAGAGAAGTGAGGAGACCGGAAACTCCCCGGAGAGATGGTCCCTGCACTCTAACTCGTCTCTCTCTCTCGCTCTCTGTTCTTTTGTATAAGCACCCCCGCTTTGTCGGAAATACCTGAGGAGGCTGCCAGCCAGTTGCGAAATCTCAAGGAGGTTAATCTGCAGCAGCCCACACGAAACACAGGTAAGTCTCATTGTTTAGTGGCGGCGCGTACGCGTTCAACGAAAAGTAGTTGTTATTGTTTCAACAAAACTACGCATTTCTTCCCCTCTAGCCTCTTTCGACATAAGCACAAGGCAACCCCCTCGAGTATTTTTCTTTAAGCACCTGCTTTTTGCAGGACCGTCGCTAATCAGGGGTCCAAAAAAAAAAAGAAATGAACCCGGGATCTTGCTGGACAACAAAAAGAAACTACCAGACGAAACTTGAGGCCGTGACAACATCACGGCGGCAATCTCAGTCTTTGCCCACACGAATGTTTTATCTACCGCTCACACACCTTTTCTTCTTCTTTCGACCCCCCGCTCGTCTGATTCTGTTCTGTGCAGCTCTTTCTCAAAAAAAACCTTATATTAGGGCGGAAGCAACCCGCACCACGTGAAGCACCGCAAGTGTCGCGAAACCCAAGCACTACTCTACGAGAAATACATAAAAACGCGGACAACAGACCGGTACGGGCTACAAGGCAACCCCTGCTCAACTTGTAGAACGTGGGGGGCCCAAGATTACACTCCACGAAGGAATGTACTTGGTGTCGGTCACAAACAGTCCCGGATATGGCTAGCCATAACCCATAACGAAAGCATGCACTAAATATACAATCCGTAACCATAAAGCCCTTTCTTGCTCTAAGAGAACCCATTCATGAACGGTCACACGGAGACCCTAAAACCCCGGTATTTCAAGCGAACTTTAACTCTAAAAAAGAATATAGAAGATGAGAACTTGGCGGTCCTGAGGGGGTCGGTGGCATGTTGGCCCGGATTAGCAGGAGCTCCCGCGTCGGCAAAGTGCAGACACCGCGCAAATCTTGGATTTGGAAAAATGCTAAAAATCCGAGATTTTCGCGTGCGTGAAGAGCCTGAGATTTTGGGGTGGGTGCAAAAACCTGAGATTTTTGGAAGGAAATTCTTGAGTCGAAAAAAAAATTTGGGTTGAAACTTTTGGGTCAAAATTTGGGTTCAGCTTTAGGACAGTTCTACACCGAACCCTTTCTGAATGCGTACCGACAGCTCTTCGAGCGTCTCGGGCTGGCCTGCCGTTTCAATGCAGCGCGCGAAGACGCATGATTGGCGCCGCCCCCTTGCTGGTTGCGAAGATTCGGAGTCCCATTCTTATAGCGGTCGCAGTGCAAATCAAGCGGCCTTCCCGCGTGAGCGCTGCTAGGACAGAAAAAATACCACAGGGAAAACTGGCTTGTGGCAGCCAAGCGTTCATAGCGACGTTGCTTTTTGATCCTTCGATGTCGGCTCTTCCTAACCTAGACAAGCAGAATTGTCTAAGGGTTGGATTGTTCACCCAACGTGAGCTGGGTTTAGACCGTCGTGAGACAGATTGGTTTTACCCTACTGATGGAGGGAGAGCAGCGGGAGTCTCTGGCTAGATCATTTTGATGCGCAGCGTCGCACGTTTTCTCCATCCGGGTACAATCAGGACCGCCAACGGATGAATATAAAAGCGAAAAAAGGTTTTCCGAACAGAAGAAGAAGAGAAATTCTCAAAAAGACAACCGTTCGTCCCTCCGGATTGACAGTAGCACACACACACACACAAAGAGCGTGAGCTTTTTCAACACTTCTCTAAAACAAGAAAGAAAATCAACCAGTTACCCGCAACAATTTCAGATTCGTAAAAGACGTGAAAAGAACGAAAATATATCCAGACGTTTTCTTCTCTTTTGAGGCCGCTGTGTTGTTGCGTGCAGTCATGTTGGAGGGAATCGGCATGAAGCTGCAGGGGCCCTTGAGGACGGCGGATGCCGCTTTCCTCTGCGTAGTCGCGATTGGTCGGTCTCAGGTGAGGTAGTTGACCCCAAACACTAATCACTAAATTGAGATTTTACCCCGGATCCCGTCCCACTCCACACGAAGCTGGACCCCGCTAACGCAAAGGTCGAATGCACCATTCCGTACGTCCCCACCGGATCGTCGGAAACACACGAAAAGGACCCATTCGGCAAAGGTCACCCGGGGACTTTAAAATCCCGGATTCTCAACCGTCTAAAAAGAAGTAGGAATGGCGCGCGATGCCAGCGCCTTGTCGAAGTGGATCGTGCCCGACGAGGAAGTCGACGACGGGACCTTCGAAAGGCGTGATGTGGCGGATTCCCGGGCACAATCGCGAAGGAGGACTGCCCCTTTCCTCTGCGTAATCGCGATTAGCCGAACGCAGGTGGCTTTTCCAGGAGTAGTTTACCCGAACCCCTGAATTGAGATTTTCCCCCTGATCCCGCCCGACTGCCACATACACACCACACACGAAGCTGGACCCCGCAAACGCAAAGGTCGAATACACCAATCCGTACGTCCCCACGGGATCGTCGGAAACACACGAAAAGAACCCATTCGGCAAAGGTCACCCCGGGACTTTAAAATCCCGGATTCTCAACCGTCTAAAAAGAAGTGGATCGTGCCCGACGAGGAAGTCGACGACGGGACCTTCGAAAGGCGTGATGTGGCGGATTCCCGGGCACAATCGCGAAGGAGGACTGCCCCTTTCCTCTGCGTAATCGCGATTAGCCGAACGCAGGTGGCTTTTCCAGGAGTAGTTTACCCGAACCCCTGAATTGAGATTTCCCCCTGATCCCGCCCGACTGCCACACACACACCACACACGAAGCTGGACCCCGCAAACGCAAAGGTCGAATGCACCCGTACGTCCCCACGGGATCGTCGGAAACACACGAAAAGAACCCATTCGGCAAAGGTCACCCCGGGACTTTCAAATCCCGGATTCTCAACCGTCTAAAAAGAAGTAGGAATGGCGCGCGATGCCAGCGCCTTGTCGAAGTGGATCGTGCCCGACGAGGAAGTCGAAGACGGGACCTTCGAAAGGCGTGCTGTGGCGGATTCCCGGGCACAATCGCGAAGGAGGACTGCCCCTTTCCTCTGCGTAATCGCGATTAGCCGAACGCAGGTGGCATTTCCAGGAGTAGTTTACCCGAACCCCTGATTTGAGATTTTCCCCCTGATCCCGCCCGACTGCCACACACACACCACGCACGAAGCTTGACCTCATTAGCACAAAAAGGTCGATATACACCGTGCCGTACGTCCCAGGGCTTACGCTCCGTTTTCGGCCTCAGAGAAAATACGTGTGGTCCACGTGTGGGGCGCTTACGGTTCGAGGGAAAAAAACCAGTCCCCCCCATGTGCGGCGGGCAAAAGAAAATAGCCTCACTACCTGACTTGGCGACAACTGGCTGGGCGGCCTTGGCGATTGGTGGGCCTAGACTCCCCTGCATGTGGACCAACCTGAGGCAAGCACACTGTGGGGGAAAAATTGAAACCAAAATCCACGTGTGGTACCTGTGGATCCACACGTGGAAGCACACGTGGGGAAATAAAATCCGAAAAAAAATTAGCGTGGGGAAATCCACATGTTCCACACGTGGAGCGTAAGCCCTGGTACGTCCCCCACGGGATCGTCGGAAACACACGAACAAAAAACGGTCGCAACACTTACAAACTTGGCTAGCCGTAGTTAAAGTGTATATGCATACCTACTACCCTCATACTACCCGCCTCACAGCCTCAATGGTCAACCGGAGACCCAAAAACACCGAACCTCTAAACCACAATAAACGCTAAAAAAAAAGGAGTAGGAATGGGGCGCGATGCCAGCGCCTTGTCGAGGTGGATCGTGCCCGATTGGGCACAGCGCGTGCATGCGGGCGGCGGCCTCACTCGCGAAGGACGACCCGAGGGCCGTGGATGCGTGGCTGGGCATCTACACCGTCGTCGCCGCCATGGCCCAAGGCAGCGCGGACGTGCTCGTGGCGCTCATCCGCCGCAGCGAATCGACGATCGTGCGGGCACCGCAGGATACGCCAATGAAAAGTGCTGCGACCACTTCGACGACTGCCAATGGGACGTTCGTACATCACCGGCGGTGTGTGCGGTTAGACCGCGTGCGTGACCGCAGCCGGCAAAGATGCGTGCGATGCGGAGTCTGGGTGTATGTGGTTTGGAGCGCCTGAAAAGGGTGTCGAAAAAAGCTGCGACCTCCTCGGCACGGACGACAACCTGGATGCGTGGCTGGGCATCTACACCGTCGTCGGCGCCATGGCCCAAGGCAGCGCGGACGTGCTCGTGGCGCTCATCCGCCGCAGCGAATCGACGATCGTGCGGGCACCGCAGGATACGCCAATGAAAAGTGCTGCGACCACTTCGACGACTGCCAATGGAACGTTCGTACATCACCGGCGGTGTGTGCGGTTAGACCGCGTGCGTGACCGCAGCCGGCAAAGATGCGTGCGATGCGGAGTCTGGGTGTATGTGGTTTGGAGCGCCTGAGAAGGGTGTCGAAAAAAGCTGCGACCTCCTCGGCACAGACGACAACGTGGATGCGTGGCTGGGCATCTACACCGTCGTCGGCGCCATGGCCCAAGGCAGCGCGGACGTGCTCGTGGCGCTCATCCGCCGCAGCGAATCGACGATCGTGCGGGCGCGCGCTGTGCGAGCCCTGGCAAAAGGTCGACTAAGTAGCACTCTATCGAGTCATCAGCATCGCGATTGGTCGGTCTCAGGTGGCTTGTTTGGGCCCCAACCACTAAATCACTAAAATCTGAGATATTACCCCCGTCCCACTCCACACAAAGCTGGACCTCGCAAACACAAAAGGTTGAAACACAATATTCTGCACGCCCATACGGGATCGTACAGACAAAAAGAACCCATTCGACGAAGGTCACCAGGAGACTTTAAAACCCCGGGGTTTCAATAAAAAGTAGGAATGGCCCGCGATGCCAGCGCCTTGTCGAGGTGGATCGTGCACCGGTCACAACGTGCATGCGGGCGGCGGCCTCACTCGCGAAGGACGACCCGAGGGCCGTGGATGCATGGCTGGGCATCTACACCGTCGTCGGCGCCATGGCCCAAGGCAGCGCGGACGTGCTCGTGGCGCTCATCCGCCGCAGCGAATCGACGATCGTGCGGACGCGCGCTGTGCGATCCCTGGCAAAAGGTCGACTAAGTAGCACTCTATCGAGTCATCAGCATCGCGATTGGTCGGTCTCAGGTGACCACTAAATCACTAAATTTGAGATTTTACCCCCGTCCCACGCCACACGAAGCTGGACCTCGCAAACACAAAAGGTTGAAACACAATATTCTGTACGCCCATACGGGATCGTACAGACAAAAAGAACCCATTCGACGAAGGTCACCAGGAGACTTTAAACCCCCGGGTTTTCAATAAAAAGAAGTAGGAATGGCCGGCGATGCCAGCGCCTTGTCGAGATGGATCGTGCCCGACGAGGATGTCGATGACGAGACCTTCGAAGGCGTGACGTGGCTCGTGGCGCTCGTCCGCCGCAGCGAATCGACGGTCGTGCGGGGGGCACGCTGTGCAAGCCCTGGCAAAAGGTCGACCAAGTAGCGCTTTATCGAGTCTTCAGCAACTAAGCGACACCAGCACTGCAGAAGAGAATCGGCATGAAGCTGCGGGGGCCCCCGAGAACGGCCGCGGCGCGTAATCGCGATTAGTCGAATTCAGGTGGCTTCTTCAGGAGGTAATCGACCTCGAACACTAAAACGAGATTTTACCTCCGACCCCACTGCCACACACAACACACAAAGCTGAACCCCGCAAACACAAAAGGTTGAAAAACGCCATTCTGTACGCCCATACGGGATCGTCGGAAGCACACAAAAAAGAAGTAAGAATGGCCCGCGATGATGCCAGCGCCTTGTCGAGATGGATCGTGCCCGACGAGGATGTCGACGACGGGACCTTCGAAGGCGTGATGTGGCGACAACCGTAGGAACCGGCCATAAGGCTCAAACCCTCGGAACAACAAGGCTCCTCAGTGCGTTACGCCCGCCGGTCCATTCGGACTCGTATAGACCCGGTTGGAGACACGGGATCTGGATGTGAATTTGGAAGTTGCCGTTCGCCGAAGCTAGTCGTGGCCCGATAAATCCGATGTGCCCTGAGTAACTCACGCATTCCTCTAGACTGGGTTCTGGCTTAGAGGCGTTCAGCCATAATCCATCCAGTGGTAGCATCACGGCACTGTCCGATCGAACAACCGTAGATACCAGGGACTAGAAACGGGAGTTCCTCTCGTACTACCCCGTATTGCTGTCGGAATGCGCTGGCCCGATTCCCGGGCACAACGCGTGCATGCGGGCGGCGGCCGCGCTCGCGAAGGAGCATTCGCCGCTGGCCGCGGCGCAGCTGGCGCGCGCGAAGGACGACCCGAGGGCCGTGGATGCGTGGCTGGGCATCTACACCGTCGTCGGCGCCATGGCCCAAGGCAGCGCGGACGTGCTCGCGGCGCTCATCCGCCGCAGCGAATCGACGATCGTGCGGGGGCACGCGCTGTGCGAGCCCTGGCAAAAGGTCGACCAATAGCGCTTTATCGAGTCTTCAGCAACGAAGCGACACCAGCGCTGTAGAAGAGAATCGGCATGAAGCTGCGGGGGCCCCCGAGAACGGCCGCCGCCCCTTTCCTCTGCGTAATCGCGATTAGTCGAGCTCAGGTGGCTTCTTCAGGATCGAACACTAAAACGAGATTTTACCTCCGACCCCACTGCCACACACAACACACAAAGCTGAACCCCGCAAACACAAAAGGTTGAAAAACGCCATTCTGTACGCCATACGGGATCGTCGGAAACACATAAAAAAGAAGTAAGAATGGCCCGCGATGATGCCAGCGCCTTGTCGAGATGGATCGTGCCCGACGAGGATGTCGACGACGGGACCTTCGAAGGCGTGATGTGGCGGATTCCCGGGCACAACGCGCGCATGCGGGCGGCGGCCGCGCTCGCGAAGGAGCGTTCGCCGCTGGCCGCGGCGCAGCTGGCGCGCGCGAAAAACGACCCGAGGGCCGTGGATGCGTGGCTGGGCATCTACACCGTCGTCGCCGCCATGGCCCAAGGCAGCGCGGACGTGCTCGTGGCGCTCATCCGCCGCAGCGAATCGACGATCGTGCGGGCACGCGCTGTGCAAGCCCTGGCGAAAGTCGACCAAGTAGCGCTCTACCGGGTCATCAGCGACGAAGCGACACCAGCGCAGCTGAAGGGAATCGGCATGAAGCTGCTCTGTTTAGCTGGACCCCCTGAGGACGGCCGCTGCGACGCCTTCATCACCGTAGTCCTAGCCGAGCCGACGTGGGGAGGGTACTGGCAGGCCGTGCTCCTCCTGCAAAGGTTGCCGAGGGGTGAGCAAACCGAGCGGGTCCTTGAGCATTGGCTCCCGATCGTCTCGAAGCTCGCGAGCTCGGTTCCGAAGCCGAAGGCCGCGAGACTGCACGCATACTCCTCCCGCGCCGACTTGGAGGCGGTCTGGCAGAGCGTTTCCATCAAGCACCCACGCCTCTTCCTGCGGATCCTCGAACGGGAGGCGAAGTTCGACTTCAGGTACTACCCACGGGGCACAGGACACCTTGTCCAGGGGGGTAGCGTCACCTCCCCGATGCGAGCTGGTTGCCGGATGGATGCGGGCAACTGCACCTTTTTGTACCACCGACACACCCCCTGGGTGCTTCCAGGTTACGCGCAATCGGGGGGGTTTGAAACATGGGGAACGTGTCAGTTAGACTTTGGCGGACAATGTCGGTCTCGGACCTTTTTTTTTATGGTTTGCCGTGCCGCCATATGTCCGCCACCGGGATAAAAAGGGGGGGGGGGGGGGCAGTGCTGATACTAAGCCTGAGACCCAAAACGAAGTTGCTAACCCTGGGTGGGGGTGGGTACCCCCCCAGGGGTGGCCCTAAGCGGCCAGATTGCGGAGTCGTTGGCAGAATCTGACCTGACCCCCCCCCCCCGCGAGGCAGTACTCTGCCTAAACATTAAACTAAGTTTTCCCCCCCTATATACTGGAGGTTTATTGTCAGCTAATTTCGTGCAAGCGTCGGCAGGAGCGAAATCTACCAAACAGTATCCTTCGATTTTGTTTTGGTGTCTCGCGACTGTCGCTTCCCGGAACTGACTTCGACCGGGAGCAGAGTACCGGGTGCAGCGGGTGTTCTCGGCTGCATCTCTTGAAGCCCGACGCGGTTTCTGTGACTCTGACTGAATACCCATTGACCGTGGGCGCGCTTCGGCGTGACTGCTTTAGAAGAGGGACACTGCTTGGCACTCTCTACATACCCATTGGCTGTGAGCGCGCTTCGGCGTGACTGCTTTGGGATTCCCATTGACCGTGAGCGCGCTTCGGCGTGACTGCTTTGGAAGAGGGACACTGCTTAGCACTCTCTACATACCCATTGACTGTGAGCGCGCTTCGGCGTGACTGCTTTGGGATACCCATTGACTGTGAGCGCGCTTCGGCGTGACTGCTTTGGGATACCCATTGACTGTGAGCGCGCTTCGGCGTGACTGCTTTGGGATTCCCATTGACCGTGAGCGCGCTTCGGCGTGACTGCTTTGGAAGAGGGACACTGCTTAGCACTCTCTACATACCCATTGACTGTGAGCGCGCTTCGGCGTGACTGCTTTGGGATACCCATTGACCGTGAGCGCGCTTCGGCGTGACTGCTTTGGGATTCCCATTGACCGTGAGCGCGCTTCGGCGTGACTGCTTTGGAAGAGGGACACTGCTTAGCACTCTCTACATACCCATTGACTGTGAGCGCGCTTCGGCGTGACTGCTTTGGGATACCCATTGACCGTGAGCGCGCTTCGGCGTGACTGCTTTGGGATTCCCATTGACCGTGAGCGCGCTTCGGCGTGACTGCTTTGGAAGAGGGACACTGCTTAGCACTCTCTACATACCCATTGACTGTGAGCGCGCTTCGGCGTGACTGCTTTGGGATACCCATTGACCGTGAGCGCGCTTCGGCGTGACTGCTTTGGGAAACCCATTGACTGTGAGCGCGCTTCGGCGTGACTGCTTTGGGAGAGGGACACTGCTCGGCACTCTCTAGACACTCTCTACAGCTCTTTGACTGCGGTCCGCTTCGGCTGGAAGAGGGATACTGCTTGACACCATTTGCTGTGATCTGCCTCGGGTGACTACCATCAAGCGAACCGCCGACCAGAGGTCCGCCGCAGCATTATTTGTTTTGTTTTCTTTCGCGCCCGTGTGCGGCTAGGCCGTCTGGGTTAGAACGCAGATAATCTGTGGCGATGATCTGCATCGCCGGAAGAGACCGAGATGCGGCGATCGCCAGCCCGGTGGCTCAGGGTGGTGGAGGCCCTTCGCCGGCGTGCGCACCTGGTATGTGTCCGCATGTGCAGGGATGGAAGAGACTGATACTCTTTGGCTGTGATCCGCGTCGGCTCCGGCTGCTTTGGAGAAAGAGACACTGCTTGGCACTCCCTGGGCAACCGTTTACTGTGATCTGCCTCGAGTGTCTTGGGTTAGAGTGCGAAGAGTCTGTGGTGATAATCTGCATTAGCTTCGAGTGACTATCCTCCAGCGAACCGCCGACAAGGGTCTGCTGCCGTTTCTTTGCTCCTCTTGCGCGCTCCCGGCTGCCTCAAGTCTGGGTGAGGCCGTCGATGAGGTGCGTCGATCGCGGGCCCGGGAGGGTGGTAGACGGCCTGCACCGGTGCGCGCCTGGTATGCGTCCGCATGTGTAGGATACCGCCGCACAGCACCGCTTTAGTGTGACGGCCCGCAGCGCTGGGGTTTTTTGGTGCGCGAGTGGCCGTGCCGGGCATGCGGTCTGGTGGTACAGGCCCACCTTTGGAGGCCGGCGTTTCGGGTCAAGAGGACACGGCGGTCACCGTGTTGCCTTCTGCTGGGATCCTCGCTGGCGGAAAGGGGCTGGCAGTAGGAAAACCACGGGGCAGGCGAAACCGGGGGTGGAAATTAAAAAAAAAAAAAAAAAAAAAAAAGACACAAGATGGTGTGGTCGGTGGGCCAGTTCCCCGTAGTTCCCCCGTAGTTCAACCAGGGGGGGGGGTGTCGTTTTTTTTTTTTGCTTTTTCAGTTTTTGCTGAGTACTTCAGGGCTGTGATTCTTGATCTTGGCGAGCACTTCCTAGCGACTTTGCACCTTTCTGTCACACAATGTGGACAATTCTGATGATATTTGGCCCACGAAGGTCGGAAAGCCAAGAGGATGAAGAAGAAGACACTGCGTAAAAACAAAATAAAACGACCAAAAAACAAGACGGCACACGTCCTCCGGAAATTGGAAAGCGAAATTTGTGGGATCTCGACGGTCAAACGGTTCCAACATCTTGATGAAATAACCCAGTCTGCAAACCTGTGACGTTTCTGCGCTACATCTCCTCGCTGCTTTCACTATCCTCGCTATTAGCTGTCTCGAAGCGCACCTTTTTCAGGGGGGGCTCGTCTTCTTGGGGTTGCTTCTTTCGCTGCCGGGAGGGAGACCTCGGACGCGGCAAAGCCTCGGGTTCTTCGGTTTTTGCATCCTTCTGTTCCAGGTCATGGAGCAACTTGCCAGCAACAACATTAGCCCGGAATCGCATGCTTCGGGCAAGGGCGTGCTGTTTTAGCTCGTCAAGAAGCAACTTCTCATCAGCTTCCTGACATGCAGACACAAGCTTGTCTTTGCTCCAGTTTTGGCAGGACTTGATACCTCGCCGTTCAGCTTGCTGCACAAGCGCATCCTTTCGCCAATGACTGTCTGCATCGAATCGCCAAGGAATCCTTTTGATGAAGTCATTGCGTTCTGCCTGCCACTTTTTCCTGTCGTCATGAGAAACTTGCTTCGCCTTGTAGTGGGTCAACTTCAGCAAACCGCATCGGTCTTTCCTCGCCTGGATAGTTTCTATCCTTTGCGCAGCATATTGCTGAATTGTCTTTGGGTAGGGCTGGTGAATGCTCAGGTGAGCGTTGGTGCTCGATAGCTTTGCCCTGATGCATTCATCGCGGATGCGCGTGTTTGTCTGCTGTTGCAGGTGACGTTTCATGGATCCAACGGTGCCCTCTATGAGACTCGGTCCTAGCTTTACGGGTCTTGGGGTATCCGCTGTTGCCTTGCTGTACATGGTCAGCTCTGCAACAATGCCGCAGGCAAACCTGTGGGCAACAGAAGACAGGAAAGCTGAATCTGTTGCCTCGTCTATGGGTTTAATGGTTGGCATCTGCACGCCGGGACCTCCGTAATAGCTCGCAATAGAGCCAGCCGCGTCTAAGTGGGCTTTCATACGCCGAATGAACTGCTGAACGGAGTTCCGCTGGCACACAAACTTTACTTCCGGGGCCTTCGTAGGAAATGTCACACCTCGTCTCGCTTTTTCCATCCACAGCGGATTCCCGAAAATGTCCTTTCCAGTTCGAATTTTTGTGAAATAGAGACCCAGGGTAGCCATCAAATCGCTGGCAAAGCCGGCAGTAAAGTCGTCGTCGAGTACTTCTTCCCCAGCGTACTGCCAGATTCGCCTCAACGCCGGATATGCAATGATCTCAAATGCTAAACCTATTCGACGGAAGCGCTCCTGGGTACCACGAGGAGTCAGGTACATGACGATATTCTTCTTTTTTTTCGAATACTCTGTCGTTTCATCAAAGCTGCCGAGGAAGTCCAAGTACCATCCCAATAGGGTCTTCTGACCAACGGTGCATGATAGAGACCACGCGGCTGCCCAGGACGTTCCGAATCTCCCTGTCGTCGCCCTCTGCCACAACACACCTTTCAACTCCGGGCCGCCCTGTTCCCGCAGCCATACAGCAAATGCAGGTGAAGATGCCACGTCGTTCGCTGCTGCACACAGGAACGTCATCTCCTTCCCAATCTTGAGCTCGGTCACAACCCTGCTCATCGTCCGATGCAACCTGTGCACTGGTTCGTATACCCGGGGTTGTTTGAGGCCCCCCACACCTGCTCCGCGGTCCGTAAACATACAGCAGAAGCGGTCTTGCTCGAAAAAGGCATCAGGGCCGAGAACGCCAAGCCCTCGAAGTTCTTGCGTGAGAGACGAGAAGTAGCAACAGATTTCTGTCACTGCGTCTTCCACCATGCTGCCATCGTGCACGGTTGAAAGGCACGCCTTCAGGAAATGGTGCCTTTGTGATGTTCCTTGCATCCAAGTTGCTGTCAAGTGGATTGCATGCCAATTCTCGTTAACAGGTGTGCTATCGTGCTGCAAGGCGACATCCTTGTCTTCGATGGCACACAAAAACGAGATATCACGCGCAACCAGGTTGCTCTGCCATGCTCGCTCAACCCTGAAACGACTCACTTTTACTCGCTGGATAATGAGGAGTACCCGGGGTATGCGTCGGATCTTGACATCTTCCGCCATCAGGCTGTCTACGATACCTCGCAGTTCTCCGTCGGCCAGGCCTCCGCCGTCCGTCACCACAGCGCGATTCTTGTCGAGGACTGGTACAAGCACGCAATGGCCGCAACTGAGCTTCCACAAGTCCTCTCTGAGAACAACAGGACAGTCGGCCAGACAAACTGTTGAAGGGGGGCCGGTAGCGAGGCGCACATATGTCCCAGCAAGCGCGTAGCCAACCGACTTCGCAAGTCCTACGATAGCGTTCCAGTCAGCATTCTCGACGAGAAAACCTTCATGGCGCATTCCACACGGCTTCACGAAAGTAACGTCAATCTTCATCTCCCCGTTGTTCCAGGCTTTCCTGACTCGCTCTCGTTCCTTTTCCTGCAACAAACCCCTGCATTGGTTTTGAACACACCGACATTACAAACGTTAATTTCTCTTCGTCAGCTAGTCGAATACCCGAGTTGCCGCCGGATAGACAGGCCGTCGCTTCCAATGGACATCCAGAACAAAAGAGAATTGAGACAACAAAAAACTATAATTGATCGTCGGGAACACACAAAAAAAGAAATGCCTTTACGATGGAGGCTATCACCAGAAAGCTAGATTTTTGCCTCTTTGCGTGGGTTCTCGACCTCTGCTTCCTCGTCTGCCTTTCGTTTGAAGCCAACCATTTCAAACATCTTTTTGGCGTTGGCCTTTTCTTGTTCGGACATGCCCCTTGTGAGATCCTTCCTGGCCGCCACCTTCTTCTTATTTTTAGCAGCTTCTTTTTCTCTGAAAGCTTTTAGGTCTGCTTTCGCGTTCTTTGACAGCTTCTTGGCGAACTTCGGGCATCGACAACCGTGTCGTACAAACGACGTCCCGTCAGAAAGCCTGTCCGGCGGGTTGCTGACCTTTGTGCCACAAATACAAAGCACCCAAGAGGGTCCGAACTTCAGCCCCACCTTGCCGAACCTGTCACACAGCGCCTCCTCCAACTTGTTCGTAATCATCGAGCTACTGTCCGCCCGCGATGTGTATGAGTTGTCGTGCACTTCCGCGTCGTGTGTTAGCAGGTGCTTTCGGACGTGCTTTGCCGAGTGCTTTTTCAGCTCCAAACGGACCACTATATGGAGGTTCAACTTCTTTTCGACGACCTTTTGTAGTCCCGCGTCGTTGAGCACTTCCGTCTCGTCGTCGCGCTCCTTATAAAACCAGCGACGTGCGACACCGGTAGCCCCCCTAAGGAAAGGAGCGTCTTTCTTTTCTGCAAGCTGGTTTCCGCATTCCAGCAGGTGCGGCCGTATTGTGGACTCGTGGAACGTTTGCAGCGAGCCGTTAGTCATAAAGTCGGCGTTGTACTTCATGTCTTCTTCCTTCAGGTCGATGGTGTCGCTTTCTTCGGTCTCGCTGTTGTCGTTCTCCTCACGCTCTTCCGTCGTGCGGACTTGGAGATATTTCGTAAAGCAGTGAAACGTAACGCCGATACAGAATTGCATTTTACGCTTTTGAATTTTGTTTCGTGCCTTTATTTGGGTACTTTCTTTTGTAGCCAGTTCAATGGAAACGATCATTTTACGAGAGAGATGATTTGCGCTTTATTTAGAGTTCGAGCTCGCTTGAGATTCCGGATGCAAAAGTCACCTGTAAGGCGATTGCATCGTATTGGGGTCACATTTCGTTTAGGCTACAGCAGCAGATGTTAGAACACAGAGAAGCATTTCATAAAGCTGTCTAGCTTTATTATGCAATGCTTCTCTGTTAAATTTAGGGTCAACGACAAAACGGATTCTATATAACTGGATTACGACAAAGTGGATTATTAGTGGATTATAATCCAGTAATAATCCACTTTGTCGCTTTTGATAATCCACTTTGTCGCTTCTGACAACCGGCATGAATTATATAGGGGGACCCTTTCACAAAAAGTTCCCACAGGGAAAGTGACTATTTTGAGCTGTTTGAGTTCATTGAAACCATCAAAAGTGAGCTTAGGTCCGTCATACGGGGCGACAAAGTGGATTAGGCGACAAAGTGGATTGGCGACAAAGTGGATTATAATCCACTTTGTCGTAATCCAGTTATATAGAATCCACTTTGTCGTTTTCCCTAAATTTAAACGCGCCGGTTTGAAGACCCCTGGCGCCCCTGTCCACCAACACCCCCAAAAAGCCCCAAACCCTTTAACTAACTCCAAAGCCCCCGCAGTCTGAGGGAAACATGAGACCTATGCCCCTCAAGAACCACCAAAAAAAAAAAGGACACCCCAAGGCCAGTTCCCCGTAGTTCCCCCGTAGTACCCCATGGTTATACCGATCACACCACAAGAAGAGGCAGGGAGGATGTCGGTAGCACGGTTCTGGGAAGGCAGGGCGGCTGCGCTGCAGTCCGAGGCGATGCCCAGGCTGGAACAGCTCGAGGAGTGGGACCCGGTGGTGTTCGAAAGATTGTGGGGGGAGATCATGGCGGCGGGCACGGCGAAGTGGGGGGAAGATCCGATGGCTCCGCGGTGGAACAGGATCCTCCGCGTGGTGACCTACGAGAGAGGTCCAGAGGAGGCTTTCCGGGAAACGCGCGAGGTCGGAGGGGTGGCCCAGGAGCCGGCGAAGAGGAGGGCGACAACACAGCGTCTGGCGCTGCGGGACGTGCTCAGAACCCAGACCTCGGAGCATGCGCGGGACCACATGAGGTCGAAGTACACGACGGAGGGGACGAAAGCCGCCTACAAATCCAATACGGCGGAGTATGTGTCGTGGTGCAATGAAGAGGGGTCGCCCCGTATCCGGCCTCAGTTCGTCGCCTGGAAGCCTTCGGCGGTTGCCTGACCATGATGGGCTCGTCTTCGTACAAGACGCCACACGCTCTGGTGAAGGCGATCGTGGCAGAGAATCTCGCCAAGGGTTTCGTCCTCAGCGACCCGGCGGGCGACGTTCCGAGGATGCTGAGGGCGCTTGAGCGGGAGGCGCCGGACGCGGAGCAGAAGGAGCCTCTGGGCCTCGAGCAGTTTCGACAGATCTTCAGCGAGGTGCGGAGCGTGGACGGATACTCCGCGGCGTTGCAGCTGCTTGGGGAGCACTTTACGCTGCTCAGGGCCCGCAGTATGCAGGCGATCAGAACCGAAGACGTGGTTTTCGGCGAAGGGAAGGTCCGGGTGGTCTGGCGCATTTCAAAAGGGAAAGGGAACTGTACCAGAGCGCTCTGCTTTGATGAGATTAATCTGGTTTCCCCCCTCTTGCTGCCGAGTGCTCCGGATGGCGCCCCGGGCCGGGTCAGGTATTGCCCAGTTGAGGTTTTTTCCCTGCTGAAGAGGATGGCGTTGGCGAGGGGGTCCGAGCTGCTATGCCCTTTTACCACGTACTCTTCGTACTACGGCGCCCTCTGCGGGACCGGAGCCAGGCGAGGGGTGCTGCAGGACCTCAACCAGCAAGGTCCGGCCGGGCGAAACGGCAACGTGTATGGCACCCACAGTGCGAGAATAGGGGGGGGGGCAGGTATGGATCCGGACCAGGTCGTCACCATGGGCGACTGGGCGGATGTGGGGATGGTTCGAAGGTACGGCGAGAGAGTTCTCCGCGACCCGCACTGTGTCCAGCCGGTCATGCCCGGATACGCTGGCACACGTGTACACGTCAAGGGGCGCGGCGATCTCCGTGTGCTGGCTGCCTGTCCCAGCTTTTCACGGCTGCACGTTCAGATGCCGAGGTCTGCAGGTCTGTGTTCCCTGGATTGCTAGAGCTGCCCGGCGCCCACACGCCGGTCGTAGCTAACGGTGGTCGGGCATGCAGCCTGTCTGCTCGCGGTCGCGCCGGCCGGGCCCGCAACCGCAGCCGCCATGGCGGCCACATTCGCCCGTGCCCACACGCCGGCCAGCTCTTCCCATCGAGCTAGCAATCCAGCTAAGGAGCTCAACCGAGGATCCCGTACTGTCAGCAGTCCGCCAAGGAACGGAACCGAGGTCTGTTTTGTAGAACAGCGCATTAAATATGAGTTTAATTCGCACACCGGAGCGGCGCCTACGAAGGCAACCGCACCGAAGGAGAATTAAAAGGCTATTTTCACTGTGGAGGGGGGACGCTACCTGTCACTCTCTAAGGTGGTCACCACGGTGGGTGGTCAGAAAAAAAAAATTTTTTTTTTTGGCCCACATACCCCAAAAACCACACTTTGAAAATTTTTTGTGGGCCCACTTTTGCCAGGGAATTTTGACCATTTCACCTCAGAGAATTCGACCACCCAGCCTCCAAGGCAACTGCACTGTAGAAGGGGGGGGGGGGGGGGGGTCCCTTGCAAAGTCGTTGGGGGCTCTCAGGGTAGTGTCAGCACTGCCCCCCCCCCCCTCCTCTTGCAATCCCCCCCCCCTCCTGGTGCAACCCACTGTGGACCTACTGTGGGACCCACCTTAGCTAAATTCTCTGGTGAAATGGTGGAAAAAGTGGGTCAAAAACTTTTTTTTTCGAGTGCTTTTTTGGGAGGATTTGGGCCAAAAAAAAATTTTTTTTTTCTTGGTCGCTGCTGAGGAAACCACCTTGGAGCGGTCACCACCACAGGCCGTCAAAACATATAAAGGTGGGGGGGGGGTTCGCCGCTATGCCGGCAAGTGTTCGCCAAAGTCTAACTGACACGTTTCCATGATGATTAATATCAAAAGCTTCGCAAGGGCTGCTTGATGTTCGCTACTTTTCCTATAACGTACATATAAAAGGTGTCACGGGATTAGCCGGCAGCCGCTGCTTAGCGCCCTGCCACCTCGACTTCATCCTCATCCATGTCAGGATCGCCCCCTCGAGCGACTGCTTCGGCAGGAAAGCGCAACAAACGAAGAATGGAGCTGGATATCACCAGCCTATTATCACCGTCCTCGTCCGCTTTGAGATCGTCCTCGGACGACGTATTCAAAGTAGAGTAGTGGGGCGACCGGATACTCCTCGGAGAGATGGTCCCTGCACTCTAACTCTCTCTCTCTCTCTCTCTCTCTCTCTCTCTCTCTCTCTTCAAATAACCCTAGCCTATGGCAAATGCAAGCTTACCCCTGTGGTACCTGCATTTCAAGTTCACACTGCTTAACGGTAGTGCATGTTAATCCGTGTGGTTCATGTACTTAAAAGAACTCAATGCTTAACGGCTTATCACGTGGGCGCGGTGTCACGGGATGTTTGGCAGCCGCTGCTAAGCATACAGTGCATGCTAATCCATGTGGTTCATGTGCTTAAAAGAACTCAATGCTTAACGGCCGACACGTCCGACGTCCCCAAGCACTCCTGTGTCCTCGAGAGTGAAAAACGGGCAAGCCTGTTCCGCACCTGTGCCCTCCACGCAATCTCCAGAACCGCAAGAAAGCCCAGCGCCCCTGGCGCCACAAGTACTCGACCTTGACGACGCAATGACAGGTGACGACGTCATAAAGTAACCTTAAGCGGCGACACAGTGCATGCTAATCCGTGTGGTTCATGTACTTAAAAGAACTCAACGCTCAACGGCTAACGAAGGAAGAAGAAGGTACCGAGGGCAAGCAGCGCTCAGGAACGACCGGGGACCGCGGGCACCCCAATGCCCTCGAAAGTGGAAAACGGGCACTCCTGCCCGCCCTCGTACTCGCCGACTCAGTCTTTGGAATCGCAAGAAAGCCAAATCCCGCTAGCGTCACAAATGCTCGACGCAAGGGCAGGTGATGACGTCATCCGATAACCTGGCTATCGAGGCAGTGCATGCTAATCCATGTGGTTCATGTACTTAAAAGAACTCAATGCTAAACGGCTTATCACGTGGGCGGCCCTGAGATTACCCCCCTCAGGTGACACCACTATATCTTTAGCCATACTTCAACTTCCTTTGATCAAACTCATGCTAAAGCTGAAACTTCAGGTACTACAGGAGCAGCTGCCAAATCGCGGCCACCCACCCGGACGACGTCGCCGAGTTGCTCCTCCACGCAGCCCCCGGCGACGCCTTGGCTTCGACCAGCGCACAGTGGTACCTGGTCCGCCCTCTCGTGAAGCGGCGCCCCCTCAAAGCGCTGGAGATCGTCTCCGGAGCCGACACCGTCACGCAGCTCGCGCTGCACGTCGCGAAGAAGCTGCTGAGGATGCCGGGCGCCGCGGCGGTGCGAGAGCCCTGCCTCGAGGTTCTCGGGAAGCTGGCCCGGAAGCGGGTGGCCGGCGAGGACTTCGCGCAGGTGCTGGGGTTGATGTTCAACGGCGGGGGGTACGTGTCGGTGAGGCCGGCCCCGGTGCCGAAGATCCGGAACGACCACTGCCGCTGCGTGCGGTCGTGCGACGACAGCCGGAGACTGGCGGCGCCGGCCCGCGTCGTCGAGCGCTTCGTTCCGCCCTTGGATCTCGTCCTCGCCCTGGGCAGAGCCTGCACGGACGCGGACTGCCTCGTGACCTACATCGAGGTTTGTGCCTGACTTTCAAAAAAAGCTCTATATCAGTCACTCTCTCCTGGCGACCGTTCCAAAATGTCCCATCCTATTGCAGCGCGTACAGTCACCCACGGTGCCACTAAATCGACCAATCTTTGATGCTATGACCGCAGGTGTCCCCGGTCTCTTTGTTCTCGGGGTATTAGCAAAAGAGGATGACCCCCCTTGGACGATTCAGCCCGATACAATTGTATTTAGATTATATCGGGAGCGCATGTGATGTGTTGCATGTTGCTCCCGAGAAGATACGGAATGGTAAGACCGGTCATGAAATCGTCAAAATACAGCATCGGACCCCAAACAAGGAGGTTGACCCCCGTGACCCCTCCTTTTGCCCCCACTTCAAGTAGCCATCACCCTGTTAGCAATAGGTTCCCTGGAAAAAGGGCCACAGGATCTAGGCTCTCGTGGTGCCTCTAGTGGCAATGTTACGGTGACACAGAGGAAATGCTATCGCAGTCCATACACCCACCCCGGACAACAAGATGATTTTAATCCGGAGAACGGGAACGTGTCAGTTAACTGACACGTTCCCAGCATCCCTGATCTCTTTGTTCCCGGGTGCTACCAAAAAAACTGACGACCCCCTCGAAGGCGAAACATTTGTATATCGCAAACCCCGATCTTGGGCTCAAGCTCGCAAGATAACGAGGTACCAGAATTAAAAGATCGGATTCGAAACAGTTAAAAACGCCCTCGGACCAAAGAAAATGACCCGCGGTTGACCTCCATATGGTGGCATCCCCTAACCAAAAGTGCACGCTGGGAAATTCGCGATGCCTTTACTGCCGCGGTGCTTCGGGAACAGCTTGTTGTAGGCTGCGAGTAGTTTCGGGGGAGTTGGGTCAAAGCACCTGGCGATCGCTAGTACGGCTAGAGTCGGTAGTGCATGACTCCTGTGTAGCGGTCGCTCTTGCCTCTCGTGGAGCAGAAGTACGATTGCGCTACAACCAGGCAGGATCCGCTTCAGCTCTGACGCAGAACTGTGTGCGTTGGTGGTGCTCGCCACGGCCCGTAGACGCAGTGCGGGTTCTTCCATATTTGAACGGTAGAATGCCGGGAGAATGACAACAGTTTCAAAACCTTAGCCGGCATGTAACCCCCCGATGGGGTTGTAAAAACGACGGGTGGATGTGTTCATTTTTTTTGCGCGGCAACGTTGTCAGACGGTTGTGGAAGAGAAAAAGGTGGAAGAGTGCTGGCGTCGTCGGCTGGTTCAGACAACTGTCCTATTAGGCGCACGGGAGTTTCACGGGGGGTCACGGGGGTGAAAATACCCCGTTTTCCCCCCGGTGAGCCCCCCCGTCGGAATAGTTCCCCTCGGGGGTTACATGTTAGTTCAGACAACAACCATGTCTTCACACCACAGGGCTTACGCTCCGTTTTCGGTCTCAGAGAAAATATGTGTGGGCGCTTAAGGTTCGAGGGGAAAAAAACCTTCCCCTCATGTGCGACGGCAAAAAAAAAAAATAGCGTCGCTACTGGACTTGGCGACACCTGGCTGTGCGGCCTTGACCACTAGTGGGCCTAGACTCCCCTGCATGTGGACCAATAGATCAAAATCCACATGTGGCACCTGTGGATCCACACGTGGGGGAACAAAATCCAAAAAAGAATTAACGTGTGGAAATCCACACGTTCCACACGTGGAGCGTAAGCCCTGTCACACAAGGACACGCGCAAACGTGCATGAGAGGCAGCGCACTGCCTACACATTAAGCTAAGACGTTGCCCGCCCACACACAACACACACGTAGGACCTGCACCCTGCTGCGTTCCGCTTGTACGAGACGAGGCTGTCGGCGTCCGAATTGGCGAAGTTCTACGCCCGCGACTTCGACCGTTGGGCGGGGCGCCGGCAGACGGTGTCGGCTGCCGCCGTGCTGAAAGCGGTGTTCGCGTCGACCAAAGGGAGCAGCCGCCGGCGCGCCTCGCTTTTGGAAGCCTTCCGCTCGCGGCTGGAGACCGTCTCCGCGATGCTCAGTGAACCGAACGTGGCGGTCGCCGACTTCAAGGCGGACGCCGCGATCCGAAGCGCCGTGTGCGCCGCCATCCCGCGGGACCAGACCGTCCCCTGGAACCGCGTCGAGTGGCTCACCCTCCTCCCCTTCGGCGAAAGCGAGGCAGTCCTCCGGCAGGTCGCGGCGTCCACGAAAAGCCCCGAGGCCCGTCTTTCGTCGCTGGTTGCCTTGTGGACGGCGGCGGCCGGCAGCGGCGGCGGCGACGGCATCGCGCGCACCCTCGCGTTTGTCTCCGAACGCGTCGCGAACGAGCAGGAAGACGTCCGCTGCGCCCTGCTCCACGCGGTCCTCTCCGCAAGCCAGCTGGCGCCGGCGCAGTGGGTGTCCATAGTCGCGCGGCGCGGCAGCGGGGACACCGCCCTCGGCGCGTTGCGCAGGCTGGTCGAATTCACTGTACGCTGGGGCCCCGGCCCTTGGTGGACTGCGTGGACGCAGTTCGCGGCGGGGGTCGCTGCGTTTCTCCTCGCCGGCGGTATACCTCCTGCGGGTGCAACCTCGCTGCGACCGGAACCCGCTGGAGGCATCCCTGTCGCTGAGAGCATCTACCCTGCTCTTGCACCCTCATCTCACCTGAACGAGTCCGAAGGCATTCCTGTTGCTGGAAGCATCCACCCTGCTCTTGCACTCTCACCTCACCTGAACGTGTCGGAAGGCATCCCTGCCGCCGCGTTCTCGTCGCACCCGAACAAGCCCGACGGCATCCCCGCCGGTGCTCCCTCATCTCACCACCCGAACCCGTCCGACGGCATCCCAGCTGCCCTCGCGGCGCAGCCCTTGTGGCAGCTCGTCGAGTCGGTGTGGGAGGGCCACCCGGACGGCAACGCGCTCAAGCAGGAGTTCCGCATGTGCACCCCCGTCTTCAGCCCGGGTGTCGACGCCGGCCTCCGGAGCCGGCTGCTGAACGCGTACGGTTCCGTGCAGGAGAGGGTGGTCGAGATGCGGGCGCCGATCCCCGGGCCCGTCAGCAGGGACGGCGCGCGGGCGATCCAAGCGGAGCTGGCGTCCGACGCAGCCTTCAAGCACTACGCCAAGGTGCCTTCGTCCGACTGGGCGGCGGCGGCGAGCCTTTCGAGCGCCGCCGCGATCTGCCACGGCTGCCGCTGGGACGTCTTCACCGCCTCCGCGGGTCCCCAACTGCGGCTGCGGCGGCTGCTGAACGCCGTCCCCGTGCCCATGTCGGCGACCGCCGCGCGGCTGGTCCTCCGGCTGTGTCTGCCGGCCGTGTACTTAGTCCCCTGCCCGTCAGACCCGCTTGTGACGATCGACTGCGTGGTTGCCCAAAAAAAGGCGCGCCCTTGCTTCCCGCAGGCGCTCACCAACCCCTTCCCCCGCAGCTACCTGACCTACGCCCCCGTCCGCAGCCTGGTCTGCTGCGCCTTCCGCCGGCTCGCCGGGTGCGACGTCGTCACCGGCGAAGGGCAAGACCTCGCGTTTCAGTACTTGAGGGGTTGGTGTCACAATCAGAACGGGACGCTCGTGGCGCTGTCGTCGGCCATGCGGCGGTGCAGGGTGGGCACGGCGCTGGCGTACGAAGTGTGCGGGTGGTATATACCCGAGGACGACGTGTTGAGGGAGTGCAACGGTGTGCTGAAGGCGGCGGCGGAGCGGGACCTGCGGGGGACGCAGATGCGGTGGAAGTGGTGGCACCTCGGCGGCGTGTGGTCGGACATCGCTGTTACCGTTGCGGGGTCCATTGGAGTGCGAGGGTACGGGTGGTTCACCAAGGTCAGCGGGTTGACCGCCCTGGCTGTGTCGCAGCTGGCGTCCCTCCCGAGGTACTGCGCCGGGAGTGACGCGCTGTACCGGGCCGCCGTGGCGACGCTGTCGCAGCGGTGGGCGTGGAACCTTGCGTCCGAGGCGCCCGGCCTCATCGCGCTGGCCGCGCACATGCAGCCGATCCCGCCGGCCGCTGGGTGCTTCGGCGGCGCCCCGCGCCGCCGAAGCCGCGTGGCGGCAGACCCGCCGTGCAGGCGCAGGCTCCGGTTCTCCCGCGGCGCCGCCGCCGAACGCGTGCGCAAGCGCCGCACCGTCCAGTACCGCGCGCTCGCAGATGCCTACGCGACAAAGCCCGCCGGAGAACGCGGCGGGTTCGCCGGCGTCGCCCTGTACCACAGGTGCGTTTCTTTTTCTTGAACACTGCCACGTAAGAAGTTACTACCGTACAAAAAAAAAATGCTACCGGACAGAAATGTGCTGGACCGGCGGACAAATGGTCCAGCACACTCATTTTTCAGGCTTCCGCGGATCGACTTTCTTTCGGGGGCTGTACTTTATGAAGTTTTGCGGCAGGCCTTACACGTGGTAAGTGACGCTAACACAGCGCTCGGTTCACCTCCATAGAAGCGCGTGAGCGCAAGGGCAACCCAGGTTTCCCGGGTGGAAGTGGCAGCACGCACCTAGGTGGCGTGTGGTCGAAGATGTTACTACCGTACCGAAATATGCTGGACCGGCGGACAAAATGGTCCAGCTCACGTATTTTCCGGCTCCCGCGGATCGACTTTCTTTCGGAGGGAGGGGGTTCTGTGTACTTGGTGAAGTTTTGCGGCAGGCTTTACACGTGGTGATGCTGAACAGCGCTCGGTTCACCTCCATAGTTAGGAAGAGCGCGGGGTTTGCGGGGTCTGTAGATGCGGGTGGAAGTGGTGGCATCTCGGCGGCGTGTAGGCGGACAATCGCCGCCACTGTCGCAGGGTCCATTAGAGTGCGAGGGTACGGGTGGTTCACCAAGGTCAGCGGGTTGACCGCCCTGGCTGTGTCGCAGCTGGCGTCCCCTCCCGAGGCACTGCGCCGGGAGTGACGCGCTGTACCGGGCCGCCGTGGCGACGCTGTCGCAGCGGTGGGCGTGGAACCTTGCGTCCGAGGCGCCCGGCCTCATCGCGCTGGCCGCGCACATGCAGCCGATCCCGCCGGCCGCTGGGTGCTTCGGCGGCGCCCCGCGCCGCCGAAGCCGCGTGGCGGCAGACCCGCCGTGCAGGCGCAGGCTCCGGTTCTCCCGCGGCGCCGCCGCCGAACGCGTGCGCAAGCGCCGCACCGTCCAGTACCGCGCGCTCGCAGATGCCTACGCGACAAAGCCCGCCGGAGAACGCGGCGGGTTCGCCGGCGTCGCCCTGTACCACAGGTGCGTTTCTTTTTCTTGAACACTGCCACGTAAGAAGTTACTACCGTACAAAAAAAAAATGCTACCGGACAGAAATGTGCTGGACCGGCGGACAAATGGTCCAGCACACTCATTTTTCAGGCTTCCGCGGATCGACTTTCTTTCGGGGGCTGTACTTTATGAAGTTTTGCGGCAGGCCTTACACGTGGTAAGTGACGCTAACACAGCGCTCGGTTCACCTCCATAGAAGCGCGTGAGCGCAAGGGCAACCCAGGTTTCCCGGGTGGAAGTGGCAGCACGCACCTAGGTGGCGTGTGGTCGAAGATGTTACTACCGTACCGAAATATGCTGGACCGGCGGACAAAATGGTCCAGCTCACGTATTTTCCGGCTCCCGCGGATCGACTTTCTTTCGGAGGGAGGGGGTTCTGTGTACTTGGTGAAGTTTTGCGGCAGGCTTTACACGTGGTGATGCTGAACAGCGCTCGGTTCACCTCCATAGTTAGGAAGAGCGCGGGGTTTGCGGGGTCTGTAGATGCGGGTGGAAGTGGTGGCATCTCGGCGGCGTGTAGGCGGACAATCGCCGCCACTGTCGCAGGGTCCATTAGAGTGCGAGGGTACGGGTGGTTCACCAAGGTCAGCGGGTTGACCGCCCTGGCTGTGTCGCAGCTGGCGTCCCCTCCCGAGGCACTGCGCCGGGAGTGACGCGCTGTACCGGGCCGCCGTGGCGACGCTGTCGCAGCGGTGGGCGTGGAACCTTGCGTCCGCGGCGCCCGGCCTCGTCGCGCTGGCCGCGCACATGCAGCCGATCCCGCCGGCCGTTGGGTGCTTCGGCGGCGCCCCGCGCCGCCGAAGCCGCGTGGCGGCAGACCCGCCGTGCAGGCGCAGGCTCCCGTGCGCAAGCGACGCACCGCCCAGTACCGCGCGCTCGCAGATGCCTACGCGACAAAGCCCGCCGGAGAACGCGGCAGGCTTTGTCCCGGGTCGCCCTGTACCACAGGTGCATTTCTTTTACTTTGATCACAGGTGTCACGGCAAGTTTTGGCAGCCGCTGCTTAACAAAGTGCATGCTAATCCATGTGGTTCATGTACTTAAAAGAACTCAAAGCTTAACAAAATTTGACGTGGGCGGCTTTAGATTTACATCTGAATGACACCTCAACACAAAACAAGTTGACAACTAACAAGTAAAATAATAAAACAAAACTCCGCACTTCTTCTTGTCTGTCACGAAGTTACTACAGTATCGAAATACTACCGTGCAGAAATATGTTGGACCGGACAGAGTGGTCCAGCTCACTCGTTTCGAGATTTCGCAACTGGCGGTCTTCTCAAGTATTCCGCAAGCGGAAGAAGACGAAGGCGACCACCCCCGACTCAGGGGTGCATCGAAGGAAGAAGAAGGTTCCGAGGGCAAGCAGCTCTCAGAAACGACCGGGGACCACGGGCACGCCAATGCCCTCGAAAGTCAAAAACGGGCACACGTACCCGCCCTCGTATTCGCCGACTCAGTCTCTGGAATCACAAGAAAGCCAAACCCCGCTAGCTCCACAAATGCTCAACCTTGACGACGCAATGGCAGGTGACGACGTCATCCGATAACCTGACTTTCAAGGCAGTGCATGCTAATCCATGTGGTTCATGTACTTAAAAGAACTCAATGCTTAACAAAATTTGACGTGGGCGGCTTTAGATTTACATCTGAATGACACCTCAACACAAAACAAGTTGACAACTAACAAGTAAAATAATAAAACAAAACTCCGCACTTCTTCTTGTCTGTCACGAAGTTACTACAGTATCGAAATACTACCGTGCAGAAATATGTTGGACCGGACAGAGTGGTCCAGCTCACTCGTTTCGAGATTTCGCAACTGGCGGTCTTCTCAAGTATTCCGCAAGCGGAAGAAGACGAAGGCGACCACCCCCGACTCAGGGGTGCATCGAAGGAAGAAGAAGGTTCCGAGGGCAAGCAGCTCTCAGAAACGACCGGGGACCACGGGCACGCCAATGCCCTCGAAAGTCAAAAACGGGCACACGTACCCGCCCTCGTATTCGCCGACTCAGTCTCTGGAATCACAAGAAAGCCAAACCCCGCTAGCTCCACAAATGCTCGACCTTGACGACGCAATGGCAGGTGACGACGTCATCCGATAACCTGACTTTCAAGGCAGTGCATGCTAATCCATGTGGTTCATGTACTTAAAAGAACTCAATGCTTAACAAAATTTGACGTGGGCGGCTTTAGATTTACATCTGAATGACACCTCAACACAAAACAAGTTGACAACTAACAAGTAAAATAATAAAACAAAACTCCGCACTTCTTCTTGTCTGTCACGAAGTTACTACAGTATCGAAATACTACCGTGCAGAAATATGTTGGACCGGACAGAGTGGTCCAGCTCACTCGTTTCGAGATTTCGCAACTGGCGGTCTTCTCAAGTATTACCTACGAAGCAGGTGCTTGCCCAAAAACGCAAAACTGTTCAAACAGCAAGATTTCTCCCATCCACACGCCGGCCGCCTGGAAAAAGCGTCTCTGACGGCGACTGCTCGGTGGTTCTGATGGGGATGCAGGACAGCTCGTCGCGTCGTGTGTGGCCGCGGGGAGTGCGGGAGCTGGCGTCGTTCCTGTGCCGGCGGTGGGCGAAGCAGTGGGGCGACGCGGCCACCTACAACCCGCACGCGGACGCCGTCGTGCTGGGCTGCGCGCGGTGGGAGAATGCTTTTTGTCGAACGCTTACGCCCCGCCACTAACCCCAGATTTAGTTGTGTTTCGTGCGGGCTACAGCACATTTACCTTTCCTCCTTCGAGATTTGGCAACTGGCGGTCCTCTCAAGTATTACCTACAAAGCAGGTACCCAAAAATGCAAACTGTTGAAACAGCACAATTTCTCCACCTACAAAGCAGGTACCCAAACATGCAAACGGTTGCAACAGCACAATTTCTCCCATCCACACGGCAGGTGCCTCGAAAAAGCGTCTCGACTGCTCGGTGGTTCTGATGGGATGCAGGACAGCTTGTCGCGTCGTGTGTGGCCGCGGGGAGTGCGGGAGCTGGCGTCGTTCCTGTGCCGGCGGTGGGCGAAGCAGTGGGGCGACGCGGCCACCTACAACCCGCACGCGGACGCCGTCGTGCTGGGCTGCGCGCGGTGGGAGAATGCTTTTTGTCGAACGCTTACGCCCCGCCACTAACCCCAGATTTAGTTGTGTTTCGTGCGGGCTACAGCACATTTACCTTTCCTCCTTCGAGATTTGGCAACTGGCGGTCCTCTCAAGTATTACCTACAAAGCAGGTACCCAAAAATGCAAACTGTTGAAACAGCACAATTTCTCCACCTACAAAGCAGGTACCCAAACATGCAAACGGTTGCAACAGCACAATTTCTCCCATCCACACGGCAGGTGCCTCGAAAAAGCGTCTCGACTGCTCGGTGGTTCTGATGGGATGCAGGACAGCTTGTCGCGTCGCGCGGTGCCGCGGGGAGTGCGGGAGCTGGCATCGTTCGGTGGGCGAAGGTGTGGGGCGACGCGGCCACCTACAACCCGCACGCGGACGCCGTCGTGCTGGGCTGCGCGGTGGGAGAATGCTTTTTGTCGAACGCTTACGCCCGCCACTAACCCCAGATTTACTTGTGTTTCGAGCGGGCTACAGCACATTTACCTTTCCTCCTTCGAGATTTCGCAACTGGCGGTCCTCTCAAGTATTACCTACAAAGCAGGTACCCAAAAATGCAAACTGTTGCAACAGCACAATTTCTCCCATCCACACGGCAGGTGCCTCGAAAAAGCGTCTCGACTGCTCGGTGGTTCTGATGGGGATGCAGGACAGCTTGTCGCGTCGCGCGGTGCCGCGGGGAGTGCGGGAGCTGGCGTCGTTCGGTGGGCGAAGGTGTGGGGCGACGCGGCCACCTACAACCCGCACGCGGACGCCGTCGTGCTGGGCTGCGCGGTGGGAGAATGCTTTTTGTCGAACGCTTACGCCCGCCACTAACCCCAGATTTACTTGTGTTTCGAGCGGGCTACAGCACATTTACCTTTCCTCCATCGAGATTTCGCAACTGGCGGTCCTCTCAAGTATTACCTACAAAGCAGGTACCCAAAAATGCAAACTGTTGAAACAGCACAATTTCTCCCATCCACACGGCAGGTGCCTTGAAAAAGCGTCTCGACTGCTCGGTGGTTCTGATGGGGATGCAGGACAGCTTGTCGCGTCGCGCGGTGCCGCGGGGAGTGCGGGAGCTGGCGTCGTTCCTGTGCCGGCGGTGGGCGAAGCAGTGGGGCGACGCGGCCACCTACAACCCGCACGCGGACGCCGTCGTGCTGGGCTGCGCGCGGTGGGAGAATGCTTTTTGTCGAACGCTTACGCCCGCCACTAACCCCAGATTTACTTGTGTTTCGTGCGGGCTACAGCACATTTACCTTGTTTCGTGCGGGCTACAGCACATTTACCTTGTTTCGTGCGGGCTCCGGCACATTCACCTCCTTTGAGATGTCGCAACTGCCAGTCTCCTCAAGTATTTCCTACAAAGCAGGTGCTTCCGTCAAGGTCGGTGGTTCTGACGGGGATGCAGGATAGCTTGTCGCGTCGCTCGGTGCCGTGGGAAGTGCGGGAGCTGGCGTCGTTCCTGTGCCGGCGGTGGGCGAAGGTGTGGGGCGACGCGGCGAACTACAACCCGCACACGGACGCCGTCGTGCTGGGCTGCGCGCGGCGGGAGAAAATGCTTTTTGTCGAACGCTTACGCCCGCCACTAAGCCCATATTTACCTGTGTTTCGTGTAGGCTCCGGCACATTCACCTCCTTTGAGATTTCGCAACAGCCAGTCTCCTCAACTATTTCCTACAAAGCAGGTGCTTATCCAAAAAACCCCAGTACTTCTACTAGCTTTCAAAGAACCCATCGTTCGACGAAGGTCTTCCGGAGACTCTAAAATCCCGGATTCTCAAGCGAACTTTTACTCTTATAAAATATAAAACCACACAAAACTGTTTAAGAGTTAAAACAGCACAACTTCTCCCACCCACACGGCAGGTGCCTCGAAAAAGCGTCTCTGACGGCGAACGACTGCGCGGTGGTTCTGACGGGGATGCAGGATAGCTTGTCGCGTCGCGCGGTGCCGTGGGAAGTGCGGGAGCTGGCGTCGTTCCTGTGCCGGCGGTGGGCGAAGGTGTGGGGCGACGCGGCGAACTACAACCCGCACACGGACGCCGTCGTGCTGGGCTGCGCGCGGCGGGAGAAAATGTTTGTTGTCGAACGCTTACGCCCGCCACTAAGCCCATATTTACCTGTGTTTCGTGTGGGCTCACCTCCTTTGAGATTTCAGTCTCCTCAAGTATTTCCTACAAAGCAGGTGCTTCCGTCAAGGTCACCCGGAGACTCTAAAATCCCGGATTCTCAAGCGAACTTTTACTCTTATAGAATATAAAACCACACAAATTTGACAAAACTGTTTAAGAGTTAAAACAGCACAACTTCTCCCACCCACACGGCAGGTGCCTCGAAAAAGCGTCTCTGACGGCGAACGACTGCGCGGTGGTTCTGACGGGGATGCAGGATAGCTTGTCGCGTCGCGCGGTGCCGTGGGAAGAGCGGGAGCTGGCGTCGTTCCTGTGCCGGCGGTGGGCGAAGGTGTGGGGCGACGCGGCGAACTACAACCCGCACACGGACGCCGTCGTGCTGGGCTGCGCGCGGCGGGAGAAAATGCTTTTTGTCGAACGCTTACGCCCGCCACTAAGCCCATATTTACCTGTGTTTCGTGTAGGCTCCGGCACATTCACCTCCTTTGAGATTTCGCAACTGCCAGTCTCCTCAACTATTTCCTACAAAGCAGGTGCTTATCCAAAAAACCCCAGTACTTCTATTAGCTTTCAAAGAACCCATCGTTCGACGAAGGTCTTCCGGAGACTCTAAAATCCCGGATTCTCAAGCGAACTTTTACTCTTATAAAATATAAAACCACACAAAACTGTTTAAGAGTTAAAACAGCACAACTTCTCCCACCCACACGGCAGGTGCCTCGAAAAAGCGTCTCTGACGGCGAACGACTGCGCGGTGGTTCTGACGGGGATGCAGGATAGCTTGTCGCGTCGCGCGGTGCCGTGGGAAGTGCGGGAGCTGGCGTCGTTCCTGTGCCGGCGGTGGGCGAAGGTGTGGGGCGACGCGGCGAACTACAACCCGCACACGGACGCCGTCGTGCTGGGCTGCGCGCGGCGGGAGAAAAATGCTTTTTGTCGAACGCTTACGCCCGCCACTAAGCCCATATTTACCTGTGTTTCGTGTGGGCTCCGCCACATTCACCTACTTTGAGATTTCGTAACTGCCAGACTCCTCAAGTATTTCCTACAAAGCAGGTGCTTCCGTCAAGGTCACCCGGAGACTCTAAAATCCCGGATTCTCAAGCGAACTTTTACTCTTATAGAATATAAAACCACACAAATTTGACAAAACTGTTTAAGAGTTAAAACAGCACAACTTCTCCCACCCACACGGCAGGTGCCTCGAAAAAGCGTCTCTGACGGCGAACGACTGCGCGGTGGTTCTGGAGGGGATGCAGGATAGCTTGTCGCGTCGCGCGGTGCCGTGGGAAGTGCGGGAGCTGGCGTCGTTCCTGTGCCGGCGGTGGGCGAAGGTGTGGGGCGCCGCGGCGAACTACAACCCGCACACGGACGCCGTCGTGCTGGGCTGCGCGCGGTGGGCCGAGGAGGTGGAACCCGTATTCCTCAAGCGGTTTCGCAGCCCCGCCGCGAAGTTCGAGGCGGAAGGATACCTCCAGGCGCAAGGCAGCGTGCGCGGCCGTGTCGAGCAGTTGCTCGACACGGCGGCGGCGCCGGCCGCCTTCCTCGAGTCGGCGGCGTTCGAGAACCAGGTGCTCCGGTACCGGCAAGACAGGTTGCCGGCCCTGTTCTTAGCCGCCGTCCGAGCTTCGAAGGAGGCTCCTGACAGCAGCCCGCTGCCGCTCTCCTGCTTCACGCGGGCGCCGTGCGTCGACACGAGCCGGACACGCTACCCAGCCTACGAGACCACCAACCCGAACCTCGCGTTCGTGCGCCCGGACATCCAGAGGATGATCTTCGACCACTTCTTCGACGCGGCTGGGGTGTTCGGCGTGGAAGGTATTCGTTTTTTGTTTTTGTTAAGCACCCGCTTTGTAGGAAATGCTTGAGGAGACTGCCAGTTGCGATAGATCAAAAGAGGTAAATGTGCCGTAGCCCACACGAAACACAGGTAAATCTGGGGTTAGTGGCGGGCGTAAGCGTCCAACAGAAAGGATCCACTTTGTAATTGTATTGTTTTCTCCCCCTCTAGCCTCCTTCGAAATGAGCACAAGGCAGTCCCTCGAGTATTTTCAGCCACATGCAATGTGTGAGAAAACTGAACCGCCTAAGTAGGACCTTCTGATCATGATCATTTGCAAATTTGCCACCTGAAACCACGTCCAGGATTTGGGCTCAGGGTAGTGCGGTCAACAAAAACTCTAGTTTCCCTATCTGCCTCCACGGTTTCCGTCAGCTAGCATTTTTCTGGAGGTCGTTTCTTGTCTTGTATAATATTATGATGCGAGTCTGAGAAGTTTGACAACTATACTATCGATATAGCATTATAAACCGACTGATATCCTCGCGTTGGAGATGTGGCGAACACACGAAGATCAACAGTTGGTTCGTTTAGCCTCTGGGCAAAAACCCGTTTTCACATTTCTACTTGTCCTGTTTCGCTATCGCAGCACGAGGCACATCGAGGAAGGGGAATATTACTTGTGCGAGCACCTGCTTCATCCTGTGAAGGAGTCGCCGGAGACCACCAACCCGAACCTCGCGTTCGTGAGCCCGGACATCCAGAGGATGATCTTCGACCACTTCTTCGACGCCGCTGGGGGTGTTCGGCGCGGAATGTATTAGTTATTGTTTCCGTCCGAGCTAGTTTCTTGTTGTCTTGTATTATGACGCTGAAGTCTTAGAAGATTGACGATATCGATATTATTTTAAACCGACTGGTATCCTCCTCGCGCTGGAAATGTGGCGAACACACGAAGGTCATCAGTTGATTCGTTTGTACTTGTCCTTGATTCGTTTGTACTTGTCCTCCTTCTTTGTATCAGAAAAAGCCAAAAAAAACGCGAAAGGACGGTGCTACGGCATGATTCGGCAACCGCTGTCAAAAGTGCATACTAATCCATGTGGTTCATGTACTCAAAAGAACTTTCCCCCGGCTTCGTCCTATCCAGGCATAGTTCACCATCTTTCGGGTCCCAACAAGTGTACTTAACCTCAAATCCCTTTCCAGTAAATCAGGATCGGGCTGTGCTGCGTCCTCAAGGATTGGCACATCTCCCTTTCAGTGCGGCTTGTGGGTTTGACACCCTAAGCCTCGCACACGTGTTAGACTCCTTGGTCCGTGTTTCAAGACGGGTAGTAGAAGATCGCTGTGTCTGACATGAGCGGCGGTTTTAAGTTGCCGCTAGGGGTGGGGAGGGAGTTTGAGGTGACCAACGGTATCCTTCAGGGGTGCCCCGTCGAACAGAGACTCTGAAACCCGAGTGAACTTCAAAATCTGAAAACCCCCCAAAAATTGTATGGCGCTTTCTTTTGTATGGTAACAAGCTTCCTTGTATGTATCAAAAAGTGTCGGATGGCAGCGTGCTGTGCTAAATGACTTACCAGGGTTTACACACTCTATCCTGCGGCGAGAACTTGGTGTCGGTCACAAATTGCTTCGAACCTGACTCGCCTAAGCGAGCAAGTAAAGTGTACCCGAAAGAAGCCATGCATGCCCCCCAAACCCACCCAGTACGTATTAGCTTTAAAAGGACCCATTCGACGAAGGTCACCCGGAGACTCTAAAATCCCGGATTCTCAAGCGAACTATAACTCTAAAAGCAAACGTCAACAACAACAACAAGAGTCGAAGATTAGCGTCGAGACTTCCTGGCTTTTCACGCCGTAGCAGAACGGCCACACCCTACCCAATCCCAAGCACCCTCTAAACGCGTTAGGGGACTTCACAAGGTTTCACAACGGAGTGACACAACACCCGAAACGAGCTGCACCAACTCACTTTTCTCAACCCCCCGCCATACTCAAGCCTCTACGGTCAACCGGAGACTTTAAAATACCGACCTTCTGATCCACAAATAACGCTAACAAACAGCCGGAAAACGCGTGGTTCTGCCGCTGAACCCAGCGGTGGCTGCCGCGTTGCCCTGCCCGAGGCAGCTGCCCGCGGTCGACGACCCGCGCCACCCGTTTTCGGACGCCCTGCGCCGGACGGCCGAGCAGCGGGAGTCGGTGCGGGCCCGGGCCCGCCGCCGGCAGAGCCTGCCGGCGGCGCAGCAGCCGCGGCTGGCGGCGGACGAGGCCGCCGGGGCGCGCGCGGCGGCGGCCTGCCTGCGGCTGCTGCTGGCGCTCTGCACCCACGACTGCCCGGCGAGGGCCGTGCGCGTGGCAGCCGCCCACATCAACCGCGGCGTCGCGTGCAAGTCGGCCATCCCGGCGGCGGCGCTGATGCTGCGGTGCCTCAACACGCCCGACGCGTGCGCTGTGCTTGACGCCATCCTCGGGCGACCGTACACCAAAGCCGCTGCGCGGTATGCCTTTATTGTTTTGTATAAGCACCTGCTTTGTAGGAAATACTTGAGGAGGCTGCCAGTTGCAAAAGATCAAAGGAGGTAAATGTGCTGTAGCCCACACGAAACACAGGTAAATCTGGGTTTAGTGGCGGGCGTAAGCGTTCAACAAAAATGCCGAAGCAACTCGACAGGTCGGGCGCGGTGAGTTGGGTGAAGAGGGTGGTCGGGACTGATGTCCCGGCCCTTCTTTCATTCACCGCAAACAACCGCTGACTCGCGGCGGTGCTCAAGGTCGCACGCGACGTCGAGGGGACCGCGGAGGCGGTGTTTTTAGGTGCCAGGGAAAGCCTGCTACACGGGAGCCAAGCTTCACGTGTTCGGCGGTACTGCAGAGCCACGGGCCTACGGGTCAAGTGGCTACCGAATTCCAAAACTGAAGCATCAAGGCTTGGCGCACCTTGTGGCTTGGCGCTCGCGCTGAACACAAGCTCGTCAAGACGGTCAGCCACAGGGCAGAGCGGACGGGGTTGTAGCGGCATGGAACCAATGGTGGAGGAGTCGTGTATTCCAACATCCCACGGCACCTTTATACTGGTGCACCGGTGTTCATGAGACGACAAGACTGTTGAAGACACATCTCTGACGTCCCTCACAGCGAATGCGGAGGAAATCGACGTGTTGGGCGAATACCGTCTGGCTCCTAATTTATGTAGTTTTTAATTTATAAAGATCGGGAAATTTGAAAGGAAATAATTAACGAGTTATAAATTAAAAATTACATAAAACAAAGGCCTGTAAAACAGAGGCGCGCCACACACACTGCTCCGTACCGGGGCCTGCGGCGCCGCTAAAAAGAAATTAATTCATTGATCCACAAAGAGTGGTGCCGAAAATAATAATTAAGGATTTATAAATTAGCGGCCGATAAATTGTAAACCACGCATACTATTGGCCTATATATTAGAGGCTGGACGGTACTCGGAGTTTGCGCACGCTCTGCTGAAGAGGGAATGGGCCGAATGGTGGGGCAACCGATCTGCACTCGCTGGTGCCGTCGTCTTCTGACGGGAGCTGGATGCTGGTTGACGACGGGGAACGGGGCGAAGGTGTGACTCCGGGCGACGGTCTGGTCACCGAAGACGACAGCGAGGCTGTGAGGCAGGCCCCCGTCAGCGCGAAGGCGTCCACCGGCGCCGCTTCGCACAAACAATGCACATAATTGGTGAGCAACTAGTGTGAAGAGCATTCCACAACGACAAGGGTTCTTAAATACCGGACCCACGTTTTTAGCCTTTAATAAACGCCGAAAAAGGAGTTTCAAGCGAACCTTCACTCTAAAAAGAGTTTCACTCCAGAAAAACACCGCAGGACGCAGCTTATCAGGACCGCGATTCAACTGCTGGGCGGGTACCCGGAGTTTGCGCACGCTCTGCTGAAGAGGGAATGGGCTGTCGGTGGGGGAAGCGATGTGCACTCGCTGGTGCCGTCGTCTTCTGACGGGAGCTGGATGCTGGTTGACGACGGGGAACGGGGCGAAGGTGTGACTCCGGGCGACGGTCGGCGCACGGAAGACGACAGCGAGGCTGTGAGGCAGACCCCCGTCAGCGTGAAGGCGTCGATCGGCGCCGCTCTACTCGGCTCGAGGCTGCTTGCGAGCGCTGCCGACTTTTTTGATGCGGTGCGGGATTCCGTGGAACCCATCGAGTCGGCGGCGATTCGGCTCGAGCTGTACAAAGCCCTGGCTGGCGAAAGCGAAACGGCGTCGCTTAACGTGCCGTGCTGGCCGAACGCCGCGCCCCCCGGCTTCGTCCCCATGCTAATGAAGGAGCTCGCCGTGCCCAGCAACGAGCGGCTGTCGTTCGTGTCGAATATCCTCACGGACAAGTGGGCGCCTCACGTGGCCGTCGACCCAGCGTCCTCGCTGCGCGAATCAGACGTCGACAGCATTCGCGTCGCGATTGAACAAGCCGTTCCCGAGGTGTCTTGTTTTATTGTTAGCCACATGCAACGTGTGAGGAAACTGAACCGCCCAAGTAGGACCTTCTGATCATGATAGTTTGCCAATTTTGCCACCTGAAACCACGTCCAGGATTTGGGCTCAGGGTAGTGCGGTCAACGAAAACTCTAGTTTCCCTTTTTACTTTCTCCTACTCTCGCGGTGTACGGTTTTTGTCTGCTGTGTAGGAAATACTTGAGGAGACTCTTGCGAAAGCGTTAAGGAGGTAAATGTGCTGTAGCCCACACGAAACACAGGTAAAGACATTCGGGGTTCAGTGGCGGGCGCAAGCGTTCAAACAAAAAAGACCCATTTTGTAGTTGTATTGTTTCTCCCCCTCTGGCCTACTTCGAAGAAGCACAATGCATCCCCTCGAGTATTTTACATACCTACCCATGTCGCCCCCCAAAAAAACCCCTTGGGTATACTTCTTCGATGCGGTGCGGGTTGCTGTGGAACCCATCGAGTCGGCGGCCATTCGGCTCGAGCTGTACAAAGCCCTGGGCGAGAGCGAACGCCGCGCCCCCCGGCTTCGTCCCCTGAAAAAGCTCACGATGCCGAGAAACGAGCGGCTACCGTTCGAGTCGAAGGTCCTCACGGCCAAGTGAGCGCCTCACGTGGCCGTCGACCCAGCGTCCTCGCTGTGCGAATCAGACGGCGACAGCATTCGCGTCGCGATTGAACAAGCCGTTCCCGAGGTGTCTTGTTTTTCAGCCACGTGCAATGTGTGAGGAAACTGAACTGTTGCAAGGACGGGCTTGGAATGGTTATGTGTTCAACACCGCACTGGTCGTCTGGACGCTCGGTCCTTTAAGCCACGGACGTACAAGGCGGATCATCGACGGGGCAGCGATGTGAGTCTGGTTCGCCAGGCGGCTGCTGTAAGGCAGCAGCTAGGGCCGCCACCCGTTCAACGAGAGTGCAGGAAAAATAGTCCCGGGGAGAAACGCTCCTGTGACCGTGTTTGAGCAAATACTCAAAGAATACGAACTTCAAGGGGTGGTCGCCCCGGCCATTGGTTGGCTTAAGAGCTTCCTCCGAAAAAGAATCTCCCTGTTTACAGAGCGTGCGCCCCCGAAAACGTGACACTAAACTACCACGCACACCAACTCCATAAGGCTCGGCAGCTGGCAGCTTGGCTCGCGGTGTTTCTCCTGCAGTCGGGCTGCGAAGAGGCTGTGCTGTGTATCCTGCAGAGCAGGCAAGACTCGCTGTTGGCCGAAGCCCGAAACGGCGGGTTGGCGGCTGTGGCCGCGAGCGCAGAGCTCCTCGACGCGGTGTGCTCGTGCGAGAGCTTGGCGTCCCGCCAGACGGTATGCTTTTCACCTAACGATCCTTTGGTCTCGCTTCATGTTCAACGGATGAAGCCGCAGGTGACAGAAAACCACATGTGTTGATCCGGTGGCCTCACTCGGGTGGACAAGGGGAAGTACTTACGGGAAGTACCAACAGTTCATAATCCGAAAAGGAATCGGAATCTCCGCTTTCCCGTTTGCGCCGAGGCACGCCGAGATGTGGAGGACGCGAGTAGCCGGGAAGAGCCGGTGTCTGCGTTGCGGTGGACGAACGCGGGCGACATGTCCTGCATCGAGCTGGCGGTGGACTTCTAGGTTCACACCCGATTCGACGTCCCTGGCTCCCGGGATACGAAGTCTGGCCGCCAACCAGAGGGGGTAGACCCGTTCCGCGGGCAACGTGTCCTGCATCGAGCTGGCGGTGGACTTCTAGGTTCACACCCGATTCGACGTCCCTGGCTCCCGGGATACGAAGTCTGGCCGCCAACCAGAGGGGGTAGACCCGTTCCGCGGGCAACGTGTCCTGCATCGAGCTGGCGGTGGACTTCTAGGTTCACACCCGATTCGACGTCCCTGGCTCCCGGGACGAAGTCTGGCCGCCAACCAGAGGGGGAAGACCCGTCCCGCGGGCGGGGACGGGAAGAACTGGGGCGGGGACGGGAAGAACTGGAGCGGGGACGGGAAGAACTGGGGCGGGGACGGGAAGAATGCTTTTTGCGCTTCACTCGGTGACGATCTTGACTGACGATGAATTGAACGTGAAAGTAAGAAAACTAAACGAATTGCACTTACGATGGGGTAACCCCCCGAGATAGCCGCTGAATGGTGAGAGAAACAGGCTAGCCCAGGAGGTCACACCACCAAACCCATATCGCCAGTCAGGAACTGCCTAACTGCAAGTGCCATGTCGGCCATATTCTTATCGGAAATTGCCGATAACGGAATCCGTGACGGAAGGTCAGCAGGATTCCCGGCGCTTTTTACCCAGCGCACAGATAAGGAAATGTTCATGTGGCGCAGGCGTGTGAGCCCGTTCACCACGGCATCGTTCAAAGTCTGCGATCGCAGACATGCCCCTTTCCGAGCAACACCCTGCACCGTCGTGTTGTCAACCACGACGGTGACCGTGCCGCCCGCGTACTTGTCAGGCACTGCCGACACACAAAGTTCAAATGCAAGGGCCTCCAGCTCGTTGATGTGAAGGCCCTTCTCTTTCCTGGACCACCGCGAGCCCAGAACTTCGATCGCGTTGGTGGCGACGTCAACCAGCACGCCGCCCCATCCCTCGAGACTTGCGTCCACAAACACGGTGAGCGACGGCACCCGGGCCGCCACTGGCATTCTTCGCTTCTCCAACACCGCGCGAACCCAGCCGTCGAGTAGCCGCTGCACACTACCCGAGAGGCGAACCGTCTGGTCGACGGCCTTCTCGCCCCGGTTCAGCGCATTCGTCAACCGGCGAAGAAACTTCAAGGCGAAGTAGAACTCGCCGACGAAAACACCCACGATGGCCGACGCGTGCAGCAACCGACCACCCAGCGTCTCCAGACCGGACGCGGACATCGCACCCTTGCGCACCTCTTCCAGATCCCGTGCCAATTTCTTCGACAACCTTGCCGAAATGCCGACCTTCCTGCCCTGGTGGTCCCAGTCCACCCCGATAAACTCGTACCGGGTGCTGGCGGTTCTCGTGTCTGCGTCTTTCCACGTTACCTTCGAACGAGCTGCCAATTCGTCAACCTTGCGGGACGCCTCGAGCACGTCTTTCCGGGACCCTGCGTAGCGCACGTTGTCGACCCACGTGTGCACCGTCACAGCCGCTGGCACCGCATGCACCGTCTTAACGAAATCGGGGTGCCCGGCGATCGTCGAAGTCAACGTGTGCATCAATTCCGGTGCACACGTGTGGCCCATCGGCAGGCGGGTGAGGTCCCACCAATCGCCTGCGTCGTCCTGGAAGCGAAAGGCATCCCGTGCCCCCCGCGGAACTTCTACGCCGTAAAATCCGCAGCGGAGGTCGCGTGTCGAGCCACGCTCCGCGTGCACCGCGTCGAGGTACGTGCTGACGTGCTTCAGCGGTACCTGGGCCTCGTAGCCATCCGCCTCGATCGCGTCGTTTGCCTCGTGCGTCCACAAAATAAAACGCTGGCGCAGTGCGCCCTCCTTTTCCTCCACCACAGTGAACGGGACGTTGTCCGACCTACCCGGGCCGCTAGCCCGTTGCGCAATGCCGTTCATCTCCAGCTCCTCCGCATGCTTCGCTTGCAGCCGCGAAACCCGTCGAGAAGAAGACGGCCGCAACTTCGCCACATCGAACGTCCGCCGCCACGTCTCATCGAACCTGGCCCGCGTCGTCTCGTTCATACGCCCACGCAACAGCCCCACGTTCATGGGTCGCACGTTGTCGACGTGCAACGGCGAAGCCTTCTCGTCCTCCGTCTTCGGTAGGCGCGTCTGTTTGCCGCGCTTGAACACCGAGTGGTGCTGCCGCATGAACCGTCTCGGATCATCGTGGCCCCGCTTCCGGCCCTTCACAGGTGTTCGGTCACCTCCGCCGTCCTCAACACGCGCGCCAGTGCCACCACATCCGATGTGTACCGCACCGTCATTTGCGCCAACGTCGGGTCGACGTTGTCGGTGGTGTGTTTCGCCAAGCGCGAAATCAGGTGCTCGGGAAACGGAGCTCCCGCCGCTTTCGCGCACACGAGGTGGTCGACCGCCCCTCGTTTGATACTGTGTGCCGAGTACCGGCACATCCGCGGTTCGCGCGCCCACATCCCGTCGAGCTGCGACGTTGTCACCGGCGTCAGCGGGCTGAAATTCCCCGCGCCACGTACCAACGCCGCGATCTCCTCCGTCAACGCCCCGCGAATCACTGCTGTTTTGCTCAGACAATACGGGTTTCTGGAACGCCCCTTCGGAAGCGTTCCCCAGTCGATGATCACCTCCGTGGTGCTCACCAGCACAAAACACGGGCGCGTCAACAGTCTCACCTCCGCCCAGCGCGACGCCGTCTTCCACGCCACGAACGCTGCCAAACGCAGGTGCGGCACCTGCCGCCTCGCCCACGAAATCAGCGTCTCCCTCGGGATACCCTCCGCCTGGGACAGGGGGATAGACGCCCCATCCCCACGAAGCACCGACGCCAGCACCTTCAACGGCTTGCTGTCCACCCCCATATGGCCAAAAACTGCCGAAAGGAGGCGGGAATACCCCAACATCCCCTGGGGTTCCACTGACGTTGCCACAACAAAAAGCACAGCCACATCCGGGTTGAGGCCCAGTCCACGCCCACTGGCCCACGCCTGGAACCGGCGCCACATATTGCGCCGGTCGTCCACCGTAGAACTCGCCCATGCCCGACCAACTGCCTGCTGCAAACGGCGGTGCGCCTCCGCCACCGACACCCCATTCTCCTTGTGTCTCGCCGCAAGAGCCCGGGAAATCCCCACGCCCGCCTTCGACGCAACCAACTCGTGGATCGCCTGCCCGATGACTGAGGCTGCGCGCGCCGACGGTTTCAGCACGTCTGCTACCCCGAGCGAGGATGCGGGAAACTGCGAAGAGTTGGTTCTCCCGCTCTCGCGTGAAAGGCCGGTGGTCGGGTTCTGATCGGACCGGTCGCTCGGGAGAAGATGGTCCGCGTCTAGGGCGCGCCGAACGGCCGCCAAAACCATCTCGGTCTCCACTTCGAGAGGAAGTCTGTGGTTGGTGAGGGGAGGGGCCGGCGGCACCGTGACTGCCGCGGGGGTGGGAGGATTGCTTAAAAGAGGGGGAGGAAGAATAACTGGCCGTGCAGGGGTAGCCCCGCTTACTTGCCGGGGGAACGCCAGTCACTTCCCCCCGTAACCGTTTCCCTGACCATACCAAGACTTGCCCCCTTTTCCGCCTTTGCCTTTCTTCCAAGCAGGCGTCGCGTTCCACTTCGGCGTCCTGTTCTTCTCCTTCTCCAGGTCCCCTTTGACCTTCGCCATCAACCGCTCGACCAAGTCGCCGGACTCGGCTTCCATTTCCCGTAGCATCCGGGACCGCGGGACCTTCTCCACGCACCAACCGTAGTTGAGGCGGACATCCAGCAACAGCTCGTTGCCCAGCCGGACCAGCTCTTCGTTGGCCGACCACCCCGCCGACCCGGCTGCGACCCCAAGGATCCACGTCTTCAGCTTCTCGAAGCTCGCCTTCAAGAACGCGCCCCCCGGGGCTCCGACGTACCCAGCCACGTACTCCGAATGGAGGTCGCGAACAAGCCCGTGCGGGTCGGACGCCGCAACATCCGCCCATTCGCGGACATCCTTCAGACTGTACCGCACGGGCAGCGCGTAGTGTCCTGCCGGCCCCTCAAAGGCAGCAGCCGACAGGCTGGCCGCCGGTAGCCCCGAAAGCCGTCCGTGTAGCGAGGCGATCTCCGCCTTCTGCTGCTCCACCACTGCGTACAGGTCCTTGACCAACGCGGCTAGGCCCCCGCTCGCGTCCACGGACGCCCCAGCAACAGGGGGCGGAGGGAGAACCGGTGGCGCCACCGGCTCAATGGGATCGGCCTCGGCGTCCCTCCGCTCCGCCTCGGCCCACATGCGGCACGCGGGCACGCCTTCCTTCCAGCATCCACTCGCCTTCATCACGCGTCGAAACAATGGGCCGTTCGTAAAACTGACCTGCACAGCAATGAGCTTCCAAGGCTCCCAGGACTCTACGAAGCCTAAGCCCTCCGAGGCCGCCGCAAACTCGAAAACTTCGCACGCAACCTTGCGCGCCAACGCAACGGCGTCTCCGGCACCCCCAAAGAAGAACACGGCCCACCTCTCTAACTCCGGCAGGTTCACGGTGCGGCGCGGAAGGACGGGTCCTACCGCATCTTCGAACGCACTGCGGATATCCGCCGGCACCGCGGACGTGGTGTATCCGGTGGTCGTCGCCTTTCGGAAGGGGCTTGCTGCCATGTTTTCTTTAACTTACGTAACAAACTTTTTGTTGTCCGATTCCTTTGAATCCGGTGCCCAACACCTTCCAATAAAGTACAGAAACTGTAGCTTTTAAATCGTTGGTAAGTAAGTAAGTCGCGGGCAACGTGTCCTGCATCGAGCTGGCGGTGGACTTCTAGGTTCACACCCGATTCGACGTCCCTGGCTCCCGGGGATACGAAGTCTGGCCGCCAACCAGAGGGGGAAGACCCGTCCCGGCGGGGACGGGAAGAACTGGGGCGGGGACGGGAAGAACTGGGGCGGGGACGGGAAGAACTGGGGCGGGGACGTGCTCCCGCAATACGACGCGACGCGGCGGGCACAGCGTTCGCGGCGCTGGGCCGTGCTCACCATTCTGCCGCAACGCCCACGCCTTCCCGTGCTTGTGCCGGCTGGGCAGGCGGACCCTCTGCTCCGCTCGCAGTCGGTCTGCGATGCCTGCGCGAAACAGAAGTGCGCGGTGTGCACTGGCATGCGTAGAAACTACAGCCTCGTAGTAAATCAGTGCTGCCAGGTACACCACCCCAGGTCACCACCGAAAAGCGAACACAGGATCTTGTTAGGTCGTGCTAGCAGCGGGTCCATGCGGTGGGCTTTCGCCAGGATGGTCAACACTGCCGTCACGTTCCTCGACGGGTGCTTCGTCCCGAAGGCACCCTTCACCACCCGCGACCGCACGTCTGTGTGTACCCCTCGTACGAACACCGCACGCTCCCGAGGACGTTGGAGCTCGCCACCTCGCAGCGGACCTCGAACGGGAGGTGCGAGGTGCTCCGCCTGTCCAGCAAAGCGTCATGGGCCTTCAAACGCGCATCGTTCGCACGTTCCGCCTGGACGCTTGCGACGCACCGAGGATGTTCGCAGCCGTCGCTGTCGGTATCGCCTCATTGTTGACCTTCAGCACGCTAGCGTAAGGCCGACGCCGACGCTACTGCGTCGTGCCTGCGGGGATTCCCATCGCCAGCGTCTTCGTCATGTTCAGCCGCATCCCGGTCACGGCACAGAACTGAGCGATGATGTCGACCGCCTGCTGCAGCTCGGACTCCACGGGCGCGAAGAGCGTTGCATCATCCGCCAACGACTCCGACGAAACCTCCTGTGTATCTTGCAGGGGTGCTCACTCTCGGTGATCCTCATCAACGCCTTGCTATCGATTGTGCTCCGGGCGGTGTCGGCGCCCGTTGGTGACCTCAAACTCGGACCCTACGCCCAGCGGCAATTTTTAATCCTCCAGGAGGCTGATCGCTTCGAGGAGGGTCAGCGCCCCCTCGCTCCTTCTGACTGCGAGCCCCCGCTGCTGCCCGGCTCTGCTGCATCTCCGAGGCGGTCGAGCATCGACGATGGCGCCGCCGAAAGCGCCGCCATCGCCGTGTTCCCCCCGCGCCAGAAATCGCCATTTTACCGTATTTGGGGTGTACACGGGGTGGACTTGGACAGTATTCTGAGTAAGTTCATGGGATGTTAAATTTTCTACTGTGGATGACACAATGTTAGTAAGCAGTAAAGTCAAAGCGCCTCGACGTATGAAAAGGAATGAAAACACACTGCTCAGACCAACAGCACAAAGGAAAACCCCCCCCCGCCTCTAGCACGGGTGGTCCTGGCTGTGACGAGCTACGAACAGCCGCCTGACAAAACAGACTCACACCGCTGTCCTGTCTGCAGACACTCAGATTCTGCGCTGATGATGGTCCGCCTTGTGTGTCCGTGGCTTAAAGGACCGAAACACGGCGCAGACGGGACCAGTGCAGTGTTGAGCCCATACCCATTCCAAGCACTTTCTTGCAGTCCCCCAGCCTCACACACTGGTGCCTCGGGTACTGAATCCGCCCCAGTCTCGCGAAGACACACGACAGTCCGCATGCTCTAAGAGGACCCATTTAACGAAGGTCACCCCGGAGACCTTAAAATCCCGAAAACTCGAGCGAACTTTAACTTTTAGCCCAAGACCCAAGACCAAATTCAAAGCGGATTTATTCTTGGTGTCGGTCGCGACACTTACAAACTTGGCTGCGCCCCACAGCCTCAATGATCAACCGACTAAAACACCGAACCTCTAAATTCATAGTTGGCAAGCAAAACAAATTTAAGCAAAGTTGGTGTCCCCCAAAAATAGCAAAGTCGATTTGCTTCAGTTGGCAAAATTGAAGCAAATTTAAGCAAAGTTCGGCAGGAATGGTGAATCCAGCGTTGCATGCGGGCACTGTTCTTCATAGCGAATGGGACATTCTGCAGGGAAGTACCCCTTTCGTCCAATGTTCAGCGCGTGGCCGATATAGTGGACCACGATCCCATCCCCTTTATACCATGTTGTCGCGCAAACCACGAACAAACGCCAATGAGCTGCTTCTTCCCCAGCGTCGTTTACCTCCCGGTTCGCCGCAGTCTCTGGTTGCGCGCTGCTCTTTCCAACGCTATTCATGGATTTGAAAGTCGGTATTTTGACACGGCTGTGTCACGCATGCTCTTGACGGACGCTCGCATCCGGCATCGTGCATGTGTTACAGTCGTTGTAGCAAGGGGTTTCATCCGACTCGGAAGAGGTTCGTTACTTCACCGCCGTGGGCTCCTAGGGCCTACCGTAAGTAAGTAGGTATGTGGACAATGGCCGAAACCACCAATGACCAACAACCAAGGTACCCCTATCCTCTTACCTCGTGTAACCACCACTCTTACGACACTCAGAGCACAAAGGATATCTTCCCATAACGACGAAGGTCACCCGGAGAGACTTTAAAACCCCGGAGTTTCAAGCGAACGTTTCACTCTAAAACAGGCGCCCTCGGTGATCGATCGCGTGGTAAACCTGCTGCTGCAATCGCCGGCGACGGCGAACAACGCGCTTCTGGTCGCAGCTTCGTCGTTCTTGGCCGACGCCTCCGACGGTGCGTTCCAACGAATGGTGGGAGCGTTGCGCGTGGCGGGTCCGTGGGCGTCGGGCTCTCTGTCTGCCGCAATCGACAGCTGCAAACAGAACAAACCCGCGGACACAACCGCAATTGCCGCGTTCGCTGCGAAGCACGTAGAATCGGTATGACAAAGTTCTCCCCCGCTATCTAATACAGCATCAACAACTAAGATTTGGCCCCCCATTCGTCGGCAAATGCACTCGCTATTTCTCTGTTCTCTGTGTTTCACATGAGCGCCTTCGACCCGCGGGTGGTCGGTTCAATTCCCTCAAAAGACTTTTTATCCCACTTCAAACAAATCTTGTGCCCTTTTATCCCAGATTGAGATATAATGGCAGGAGAACGGGACCTCAGAAGGGAGGCAAGGCGCCTACATGAGAACCGCGTCGGGAGGGGAAGAGGGAGCGCGTAGGGGGAGGGGGGGGATTGCAAGAACGTGCTTGGAATGGGTATGTGCTCAACACCGCACTGGTCCCGTCTGCGCGCGTGTTTCGGTCCACACAAGGCGGACCATCATCAGCGCGGAACCTGAGTGTCTGCAGACAGGACAGCAGTGTGAGTCTGGTTTGTCAGCCTGTCACAGTCAGGCAGCTGTAAAAAAAGTGGACTCATTCACATAAGAATGACTACTGCAGTACTAACCGTAGTCACATGACTAGTAAGATTTATGACTAGGAAGATCGTGTGGTCGGTGGGCCAGTTCCCCGTAGTTCCCCCGTAGTTCAACATGGGGGGGGTGTCTTTCTTTTTTTGGTTCTTTTCTTTTTTGCCGAGTGCTTCAGGGATGCAGCCTTGGGTCCTGGAGAGCGTTTCTAAGCTACTTTGCACTTTTTCGTCACAAAATACGGACAATTTCGGGTAATTCGAGCATATCAAGATCAAAGACCCCAGGAGACCTGGTCCAGGCCAAAATCGGTGACGGGGGGTAATTCCTTTGTGGCGACCACTTTCTGCAGTCGGCCCTCGGAAGAGCTACAAAGGTGCAGTATTACGGCCCCAACTTGCGCAGAGCGGCCATGTGCTATGCGTGCCCCGAAGAGGAAGGAATAGGATGAGAAGAAAGGACAGACTGGGAGTCACGGTTTGACAGGTAGTGGCAGATCAGCTGCGGAGAGCAGGAAATGTTCTATCAGAGGCCCCGCGCCGGCCGGGTTTCGAAGCGACCGCGGGACCGGAGACCTTCGCGGCGGTCGGAGGAGAGAAATGGTTCCGGGGGGCGCTGCAGTATTGGCTGGATGGGATGTGCTGGTCGGTGGCGGGTGACGTCTCGATGGCGGAGCTCGCCATTGACTTTGAAGTGTGCACCAAAGTGGATCTTCCGGGCAGTGTCGTGAGGCCAACCTTTTTTCAAAGGGAGCCGAGGGCCAGAACAGGAACTTTGACGCAAAAAAAAATGGCGAGGGGGTGAGGGCCTGAGAGGGGGTGAGGGCCTGAGAGGGGGTGAGGGCCTGAGAGGGGGTGAGGGCCTGAGAGGGGGTGAGGGCCTGAGAGGGGGTGAGGGCCTGAGAGGGGGTGAGGGCCTGAGAGGGGGTGAGGGCCTGAGAGGGGGTGAGGGCCTGAGAGGGGGTGAGGGCCTGAGAGGGGGTGAGGGCCTGAGAGGGGGTGAGGGCCTGAGAGGGGGTGAGGGCCTGAGAGGGGGTGAGGGCCTGAGAGGGGGTGAGGGCCTGAGAGGGGGTGAGGGCCTGAGAGGGGGTGAGGGCCTGAGAGGGGGTGAGGGCCTGAGAGGGGGTGAGGGCCTGAGAGGGGGTGAGGGCCTGAGAGGGGGTGAGGGCCTGAGAGGGGGTGAACCTGAGAGGGGGTGAGGGCCTGAGAGGGGGTGAGGGCCTGAGAGGGGGTGAGGGCCTGAGAGGGGGTGAGGGCCTGAGAGGGGGTGAGGGCCTGAGAGGGGGTGAGGGCCTGAGAGGGGGTGAGGGCCTGAGAGGGGGTGAGGGCCTGAGAGGGGGTGAGGGCCTGAGAGGGGGTGAGGGCCTGAGAGGGGGTGAGGGCCTGAGAGGGGGTGAGGGCCTGAGAGGGGGTGAGGGCCTGAGAGGGGGTGAGGGCCTGAGAGGGGGTGAGGGCCTGAGAGGGGGTGAGGGCCTGAGAGGGGGTGAGGGCCTGAGAGGGGGTGAGGGCCTGAGAGGGGGTGAGGGCCTGAGAGGGGGTGAGGGCCTGAGAGGGGGTGAGGGCCTGAGAGGGGGTGAGGGCCTGAGAGGGGGTGAGGGCCTGAGAGGGGGTGAGGGCCTGAGAGGGGGTGAGGGCCTGAGAGGGGGTGAGGGCCTGAGAGGGGGTGAGGGCCTGAGAGGGGGTGAGGGCCTGAGAGGGGGTGAGGGCCTGAGAGGGGGTGAGGGCCTGAGAGGGGGTGAGGGCCTGAGAGGGGGTGAGGGCCTGAGAGGGGGTGAGGGCCTGAGAGGGGGTGAGGGCCTGAGAGGGGGTGAGGGCCTGAGAGGGGGTGAGGGCCTGAAAGAGGGCATTTTAGCGGGCGAGGGGTCACCTCGCGACGAAATCTCAAAGCTTGTCTCCCCTGATTCTCGGGCGGGACCCTACCTCCCCGGACCCCCTATCCCTCTCCTGTGTCATCATCCCGAGTGCTCAAGCCGAAGCGAACATCTCAGGGAATCATACGCCCCCCCCCCCCTCCCCTCCCCCCTACAGTTGCCTGCAGGGAGAGAGGAGAGAGAGAGGAGAGAGAGCAGCGCACGAGAGTCACCTGGCAACAACGCGCCCACCTCATACCCTTGCTCCTGAGCACAACACCTCCATCTCCATTCTTCTCCGCGCCGGGCAATCTTCCGTGGTGGTACGGAGACGATGGAAGAGGTGGAAGGGCGGAGCGTGCGGCGAGATGGGCGGTGTTCAACGCTACGGAACACGAAAAGTGGAGTGAGTGGGTGTGCCACGAGCACCTGAAAGTGAAGTGCGGCGTATGAACGCGCCGGTGCAGCAATCGATGAACCTGGACGAGCAATCGAAGAAGAAGCGAGGCACCAAACGCGCGCCTGAGCGCGACGATCAAGCCGAGTTATAGAGGCGAAAGCATGACACATCACGTACGAAGAGATAACCGCGACACCGCAAATTCTCCCAGAGTAGAGCTGATGCAAACGCCCTGGGCTTCTATTGCGGATCACCTTCTTGCCCAAACCCAAGAGGGATTGGAGTGTCGGAATGGCGCGCAAGGAGAGGCTATGGCTTGCTTGCTTCTTTCGCTGGCGAGCGGCAAAGCCTTGGGTTCTTCGGGCTCTGCATCCTTCTGTTCCAGAGATCGTAGAGCAGTCTGCCCACAACAACATTAGCCTTGAATGGCATGCTTCGGGTGAGAGCATGCAGTTAATCAAGAAGTAACTTCTTATCAGCTTCCCTTCCATGCAGACACAAGTTGGACTCTGCAAGCACATCCTTTCGTCTATCACCGGACTCTTGATTCCGTGCTGCCAATTTTATCTGGGCTGTCCAAGATATCCTGCAGATCTCGATCAGGCCTCTGCCACCCGTCACGATAACGCGATTATTTTCAAGTACAGTACAAGCACGCAATGGTAACATCTGTGCTTTTCCTTCAGTCCTCTGGAGAACGTTGAAGGGGGCCCGGTAGCGAGAGAGAGTAGTAGAGGCTTTACTTAGGTTCCTGCAAGCGTGAGCCTTCACTTCTGCGAGTCCTACGATAGCGTTCGAGTCTACTTTCCAACGAATCCTTCATGCCACGGCGTCACGAAAGCACCACCCCCGACACCCCGAAGGCTCCATTTTTCAAAAGGCTTGGCTCTTCTGTGGAAAGCCCAAGCAAGAGGAACCGTTTTGCTCACTCCAAAGCTCCCGGTTTGGCGCCGGTGCGTGGCGTTTGAAGAAATCCACCACAAAAAAAAAGACACCCCCAGGTCAGTTCCCCGTAGTTCCCCCGTAGTTCCCCCTGGCTATACCGACCACACCATATATGGGCTCAAATCTTGTTGGAAGTGGGATTTATGGGCACAAGTTTTGTTTTGAGTGGGGGATAAGGACACAAATTTGTTTAGGGTGGGATACAAGGGAAATTTACCTTCCTACTACGGTGCGTTCCAACGAACGGTGGGAGCATTGCGAGTGGCGGATTTGTGGGCGTCGGGCTCTCTGTCTGCCGCAATCGACAGCTGCAAACAGAAGAAACCCGCGGACACAACCGCAATTGCCGCGTTCGCTGCGAAGCACGTAGGATCGGTATGACAAAATCCCGCAGTACTGCCCGAACACTGTGCTCTGCGGAGTTTGCTTCTGCAGATTGCCACCGTAAAAAGAAGACAAGTCAGCGCTGCGTAGCGAGTCGCAGTCACAATCAGGGCGAGTGCCCTGAGTTTTTTATCTGATTGCTCAGACACGGTTGTAGGGGCCTTCTCCCCGTGACGGATTCGCCTGAGCTCTAGTAGCACGGGTGGTCCTGGCTGTGACGAGCTACGAACAGCCGCCTGACAAACCAGACTCACACCGCAGTCCTGTCTGCAGACACTCAGGTTCCGCGCTGATGATGGTCCGCCTTATGTGTCCGTGACTTAAAGGACCGAAACACGGCGCAGACGGGACCAGTGCAGTGTTGAGCACATACCCATTCCAAGCACGTTCTTGCAATCCCCCCGCAGTACTGCCCGAAACCTTAAACTATAAGATTTCTCCCCCCCTAACTAATACAGCATCTACAACTAAGATTTGACCCCCTACTAACATTTGACCCCCCCCCCTTTCCCTGTGTTTTACATGAGCACCAGCTTGGAAGGAAATGCTCGACGAATCTGCCAGACAAAGAAGATCCCAAGTGCTGCACCAAACCGTGTTGAACAGACGTGAGGTCTACCCCTACAAGAAGACACACAACCACACAAAAGGTCAAAAGTGTTGAGTAAAAAAAAACAACACACGGTGGTGTATGCGAAGAACAAATCAGATTGTCATTTTCTTCGTGTTCTGCGTCTAAACTTTGGAACTAACATGTTTTCCCCTTGCTTAAAGTACGACACCGCACACAGGAAGGTCTTGAGGAACGCTTTGTTTCTGTGTGCTTGGCAAGGTTCTGCCTGCTGAGCGATGACGCTGCTGTGAGAAGCGTTCTGAAGTGCGCTGCCGACGAGATGATCGCACCCGAGGTCTTCCGTTTTATCGCTGCGGTGCGTGTTGCCTCTGCGTGGGGCGAGCAGGACGCCAACGCTGCGTCTTGCGCAATTTCAACATCATGCACTTCTTCAGCATCGGATTCGACTTCGTGAAACACGAAACTGGCTACGAGGTTCGAAGCAGGGCTGAGCACGATGCAGTGGATCTTGCATGAGAGCTGGCTGCATGAAGGATTAAGCCAGAACCGATTTCCGAAAAGAAGAGGAAAGTAGCATCCCGCCCTCACTGAGGACGGATGTCATCGCTCTGGTCGTCTACTGCGGCAGTGCAGTGTAATGTGCATGCCGGTTCCTGTGTGGGGAATCTCTTCTGGGTTCTCTTTTTCGGAAACCTTTTTAGCACTGGAAGGTGTCTTCCGATCCATCAAAGTGGACAGATCTTAACTTTTACCCACCTCTGTGGCGACGAGTGTGCTGCATCCTTGCCTTGATTGGAGGGACCGCGTGGTGATTGGATCGGTCGTCGATTTTCCGGACCTGACGATATAGGAGGCCAATGTCCGTGATATCGGTTAATTCTCGTCATGATGGCGTTCCAGTAACTAGCCTTCGCACCAGTCGCCTCCTCTGAAAAAAGGCACTTCGCGGCTTCGTATGCATGGCGCTTGGGAAAAATCCGAGAATATTTTTCTCTTCTTCCCTCGCAATAAAAACTATAAAACACCGGATCCTTAAGTGAACTTGCGCAATCGAAAAATAAAGAACTACAGACAAGCGTTCATTGCCATCAGCACAACACAAGTAAATGAACCGCTGAGGAGGGGGCTAGCACTACCATGTTACACTACAGCAGTGTAAAAACTATACCGTGCACCACTACATTGTACCGGTACACGCTACTGCTAGTACCCGACGGGAACTACCGCAGTCGAGGTCTCTTTCGACCCTGCAGCGGACGAAACGATGTCTTTTGTGCGAATACGCAATTCTGATCAGAGGAACCCGTGTGTGGTAGTCCCCAAACAGTGCTGACATACAACTGAGAAGTTTTAAGCGGGTTTCTGAAAGCATCGATACTCTTATCGCCACCACCTTGTAGAACATGCTGTATATAAAGAGGATATCCCTGTTGCTGCGTGTGTTAGTGACGACCTGCTGCGGCCGCTCTCGCCCTTCGCCGTTGACCTATCGTCTGCAACTGACCAAACGCACAACACATCAACCGTCAGCCAATCGAAAGTTCTTTTTGCTGGTTTGGTAAGCCTGAAGAAGAATTCTGAGAAAAAAAGCAGCATGCAGAGCCAATCAGCAGATTAGCAGCAAATCTAGCCTCTGAACACCCAATCAAAAGAACGCCGTCACAGGCAGTTGACTGCGACCACCCCCCGTCCCCTACCTTTCTCATGGTCAACCTCAGCCCTAAGCGTTTACTTGGGCCTAGCTTACTTCAAATGTGTTATTCGTTGAACGCAGTGCCTGACGGATTGTACGTAAAGCTGGATTCAGGTCGCAAGTGAAAACGCCACGGTTTGCGGCGACGAGCTTCTAATTTTTGCCAACCATTTCATGTTTGGTAAAAATACTCGAGGGGCTTGAAGATGTGTCCGCATGGACACCATCCTCTCCTACACTTGCTAACCTCTGTTGCCCATGCCTCATGCGCGCTCAAAAGCAGGTGAGATCAGTAAACAGCTGGATTGCCTCGGCATAAGGTGCACTTGCTGCGTGACTTGATCTTCCTCAAAAGCACCTCTCAGTTCATTAAGGTCGCTGTAGCTATGTCAGCAAGGTAGGGTGCGGTGTTCCTGACGTCTTGACAGACTGGTACAGTGTTGTCCCCCCAGCCGTTGTCGAAATGAGTGCAGGTGGCACTTCCGAGTATTTTGCAACTACGATCGCAACCTGAACGACAGGTTTGCTGCACCAACCGTCCAGAGAACTCTCTTGGACGGTTGGCGCGCCACTTCATGTGGTCGGCAGCAAGATCAGCAGCTTCCTGGCTTCGCCTTTTTCTCCAATCGTTCAGCGCGCGGCAACCAGACAAGAGCGGAGGCCACAAACATCAGACGAATGAGAGTTTCACTATTTAGTTAACATGCTTCACAACGTTTCTCTCCCCTCCTCGTGGCCATCGCCACGAGCCTCTCTCTCTATCTCTCTCGGGAAAGGTCAGCGCGGTAGCAGAACACATACAGGTGCCCTCGCCCTTGGACTTGTTTTGATGATGTGTTCTCTCTCTTACTCTCTGTCTCTCTCCAGCCATCCCAGAGAAGGGAAAACAAATACAATCGAGGTGACTCGCCAACTACACTTGTTTCACAACCCGTTTTCACACTTCTTCCCTTTCACTTGTGTGTCGTCAACAACGAACAAGTGAACATGAGAATGCATACGAAGTGCTAGGGCGCGGCGCGGCCGCCGAAGACCGGCGGATCGCGGCGGAGAAGCTGCGGAAGTGGACCCGGAACTGCACTTCGACCCCGACCAGGACGACGCGGACGAGCGCTGGGTGGGCAGAGCGGCAGCTGCGCAGCGCGCCGCGGCGGATTGAGCTGCTGAAGCCTTTTCAAGTAATACAAACCAAACGGACACGCTGGATACTTGCATATTTATAACACGACCGAACCACCAGAGGTAAAGCTGCTTTCGTGGCAAAAGATATCCCAGTCAAAAAGAGTCCTTCAGTCGAATAGTCGGCAATAGGCAACAAAGACACACACACGCACAAGCACACTCAAACTCCGGATCTCCAAGTGAAGCTACACTCTAAGAATATCAAACATGCCTATTCACCACACGAGCAGGCTTCTCTTCCAGAGTGCGGAAGGGTTCGTCACTAAGAAAGGTGGCTTCTGGAGTCGGCAGGGATGTTGATGACGACACTTCTGAAGAAAGTGACACGGACAGCGCCGAGTTCGACCTCTCAACCGGGCTGCAGGCGCGCCTGCCGCGCGGCGCGGCCGCCGAAGACCGGCGGATCGCGGCGGAGAAGCTGCGGAAGCGGTTCAAGTACGCGGAGCCGGACCTGCACTTCGACCCCGACCAGGACGACGCGGACGAGGGCTGGGTGGGCAGAGCGGCAGCTGCGCAGCGCCAGCGTGTCCGTTTGGTTTGTAGTACTTGAAAAGGCTTCATCAGCTCTTCCGCTGCAATCCGCCGGGCTTCGGCCGCGGCAGTACTTGCACACGACCGAACCACCAGAGGTAAGGCTGCTTTCGTGGCTAAAGATATCCCAGTCAAAAAGAGTCCTTCAGTCGAATAGTCGGCAATAGGCAACAAAGACACACACGCGCACAAGGACACTCAAACTCCGGATCTCCAAGTGAAGCTACACTCTAAGAATATCAAACATGCCTATTCACCACACGAGCAGGCTTCTCTTCCAGAGTGAGGAAGGGTTCGTCACTAAGAAAGATGGCTTCTGGAGTCGGCAGGGATGTTGATGACGACACTTCTGAAGAAAGTGACACGGACAGCGCCGAGTTCGACCTCTCAACCGGGCTGCAGGCGCGCCTGCCGCGCGGCGCGGCCGCCGAAGACCGGCGGATCGCGGCGGAGAAGCTGCGGAAGCGGTTCAAGTACGCGGAGCCGGACCCGCACTTCGACCCCGACCAGGACGACGCGGACGAGCGCTGGGTGGGCAGAGCCGCAGCCGCGCAGCGCGCCGCGGCCGAAGCCCGGAGGAACGAAGGAAAAGGAGCCGTCTCCGACCTCTTCGCAAGCCTGGGTGCCTCGAACCCCACCCCCGACGCCCAACTAGCCTGCCCGTGCTGCTTCTCTCTCGTCGCTCTCGCAGCGTGGCAGTACCCCGTTGGCTCGAAGGGAGAGAAGACGAAGGCGAAAAACAAGAAGAAAAATAAGAAGGACGGGGGAAAACCCCCGGCGGGCGGCCTCTCGCTGTGGGCGGCCCCCTCGGCGCCCGTGTACTGCGTCGTCGACTTCGACGCACCGACGCGCCCGGAACACGGTGGATACGCGCCGCCCGCTGAGAATGCCGTCGTTGGGTCCAGCCGCGCCGCGTTGCGTGAAGCGGAGCTGGAAAAGGAGAACGCCGGTCTCCGCTGGTGGCTGGAGGAAGAGCCGGCCCTCCCGTCCGAACAGCCGCAGCCGCCGGTGGAGAAGGAAGCTGCCGCTCAGGAAGGCTTGCAGTCTGACAAGCCCCAAGTGGAGTCCCCGTCTTGTGACGCGCACGCGCTGCTTTGCGGCACGTGCCGGTCGACGGTGGGGTGGTACTCATCTGGGCACCATGCTTCGTTTTACGACGTGGTGATACCCTCCAATGCATGACACTATGCGGTGCACGGCATAGGACTACCACTGCATGGGTTACAGTCTCCTTTGATGTGGCATGAGTGACTCATGGCACGGCCACTACTACGTTGAAGGCGAACGGGCAACTTCCTAATTCGCAACAAGCATGCCCAGATGTGCATGCTTCCATAAAAGTAAGTAGATATTTTCCCGGTCGGCTCTCCCTCTTGTCTCTCGCTGTGTGGTGGCCCCCTCGGCGCCTGTGTACTGACTGAGTCGTCGACTTCGACGCACCGACGCGCCCGGAACACGGTGGATACGCGCCGCCGGCTGAGAATGCCGTCGTTGGGTCCAGCCGCGCCGCGTTGCGTGAAGCGGAGCTGGAAAAGGAGAACGCCGGTCTCCGCTGGTGGCTGGAGGAAGAGCCGGCCCTCCCGTCCGAACAGCCGCAGCCGCCGGTGAAGAAGGAAGCTGCCGCTCAGGAAGGCTTGCAGTCTGACAAGCCCCAAGTGGAGTCCCCGTCTTGTGACGCGCACGCGCTGCTTTGCGGCACGTGCCGGTCGACGGTGGGGTGGTACTCATCCGGACGTCATGCTTCGTTTTACGACGTAGTGATACCCTCAAATGCATGACACTAAGTAGGACTACCAATGGAAGGGATGCTGGCCATACGTTTAGGGTGAACGACAACTTCCTAATTCGCAACAAACATGCCCACATGCGCATGCTTCCAAAACAAGGTCGGCTCGCCCTCTGTCAAGCGTAGTCAACCGGCACGCACAAACAAGACGAAGCGCCTGTCGTTCATTCTCCGTTTTTCATCGTCGGTCACCGGGCGTCCCTCCTTCGGTCCTAGCTACACGAAGGATGATCATTTTCGCGCGTTGGATAGAGTAGGCGGATCTAACTGCCGCCCCCCGTCTTCGTCCCAGTTTCACCTTCGCCGCCTGCGCCGCTGCCACTAACCGAACTGTCGTCATCACTGCTTAGATACAGGAATCTCGGATTAGCCACATGACCAATAAACCAGTACCCAAGCCTTCCACCGCCCGACAGTAAAAGATCCCCCAGGCCTTCCGCTTCGTTTCCGCTCCCGATGACGACGATCGCCACGTACACAGAGCCAATGGCCGTTCCTTTGCCGTTGTTTGACCCAGCATCGGCTCCGAGGAATAGTTAACAACAAGACGCGTCACTGGCCCCACGGTTGAAACCGGATTTGTGTTTTGCTGATCGCTTTGCCCTGGACGTTGGTTTCTAGGTACAGGGCGTACGGAAACGCCGTGGATGGCCTGCGCCGCTGCCACTAGTCGAACTGTCGTCATCACTGCTTAGATACAGGAATCTCGGATTAGCCACATGACCAATAAACCAGTACCCAAGCCTTCCACCGCCCGACAGTAGAAGATCCCCCAGGCCTTCCGCTTCGTTTCCGCTCCCGATGACGACGATCGCCACGTACACAGAGCCAATGGCCGTTCCTTTGCCGTTGTTTGACCCAGCATCGGCTCCGAGGAATAGTTAACAACAAGACGCGTCACTGGCCCCACGGTTGAAACCGGATTTGTGTTTTGCTGATCGCTTTGCCCTGGACGTTGGTTGCTAGGTACAGGGCGTACGGAAACGCCGTGGATGGCCTGCGCCGCTGCCACTAGTCGAACTGTCGTCATCACTGCTTAGATACAGGAATCTCGGATTAGCCACATGACCAATAAACCAGTACCCAAGCCTTCCACCGCCCGACAGTAGAAGATCCCCCAGGCCTTCCGCTTCGTTTCCGCTCCCGATGACGACGATCGCCACGTACACAGAGCCAATGGCCGTTCCTTTGCCGTTGTTTGACCCAGCATCGGCTCCGAGGAATAGTTAACAACAAGACGCGTCACTGGCCCCACGGTTGAAACCGGATTTGTGTTTTGCTGATCGCTTTGCCCTGGACGTTGGTTTCTAGGTACAGGGCGTACGGAAACGCCGTGGATGGCCTGCGACGCGTTCTCATTTCCGCCAACATGGCATGTTTGGCAAAGAAGTACTCGAGGGGCTAGAGGGGGAGAAACAATACAACTACAAAGTGGGTCTTTTTTGTTGAGCCCTTGCGCCCGCCACTAAACCCAGATTTACCTGTGTTTCGTGTGGGCCACAGCACATTTACCTCCTTTGATCTATCGCAACTGGCAGTCTCCTCGAGCATTTCCTACAAAGCAGGTGCTTATACAAAAAAAAAAACAAGAAAACAGTCTGGGAAAAAAGCAAGAAAACGCACACAGAGTTTGCCGCGCAGGTCAGCGCAGGTGCCGCAATCAAAAAAGGAAGAAAGACTGCGGGCTTCTCTCTTCGTTTCCCTCTTCGGAAAAGGTCGCGTTGGCAGAAACGGTGAAGATGATCCACCCAATCAACCCACCCAGTACGTATTAGCTTTCAAAGAACCCATTTCGACGAAGGTCGCCCGGAGACTCTAATATTGCGGATTCTCAAGCGAACTAGAACTCCAAAAAGAAAAGTCGCAGGTGAAGCAGCCAGATGAAACAGCCAGCGGGTCGCAGACAGCATTGCCTACGAAAGGTAACAGGTCGAAACGTTTAGCTCGTAGAATGGCCGCAGAAGTGTCTTTTTAGTCACATGCAGTGTGTGAGGAAACTGAACGCCTGAGCAGCTGATCATTTGTCAGTTTGCCACATTGAGGCCACGTCCGGGATTTGGGCTCAGGGGTAGTGCGGTCAACGAACCACCGCAAAAATACTTCTTGCCTTTTCTTCTCCCTCAAAAAACGACCCCTCCCAGGTGGAGTGCGGCCCCACGTCCGATCGGACCACTTGAAGAAAGGGTGGGCAACAAACCCTAGGGAGGGGACCAATCGATAGTCGGCGCAGTGGAGGCGTGGCGGAGCAAAGACGGGCCGGCACGTGCCGGGGAAAAGCATCAAGAATGACACGTCGTCGATGGTGTCGGGGACGAGCCGACTCAGCATCATCAGCACGACGTCGTCGGCGAAGGTGAAGGACAGGCTGACGAAGGCGTTCCGCAAGGGCAGAATCGAGTTCCTCCTCGGGCTCCTGAGCCCTGCGGAGGGGGCGTGCGGGTTTGCGAGGGAGTGCGACGAAGAGAGGCTGCGGCTCTTCGTGACGGGCACACCGCCGGCGACGCTGGTCACGCGGGAGCAGGTGAAGGCGAGCGCAATGCAGGACTACCCCCTGCTGCTCATTTCGACGGAGGCTATAAGGGGAACAAACCATACACTACAAAGTGGGTCTTTTTTGTTGAACGAAAAGAATGCCGACTCTTCCCGGGTAGCCAAGTCCCTCCTATCAAACATACGTGAGAGGCAAGTAGCGCCTGAACACGAAACTAAGATTTACCTCCCACTAACAAAACAAAGGTGGAGTGCGGCCCCACGTCCAATCGGACCACTTGAAGAAAGGGCGGGCAACAAACCCTAGGGAGGGGACCAATCGATAGTCGGCGCAGTGGAGGCGTGGCAGAGCAAAGACGGGCCGGCACCTGTGCCGGGGAAAAGCATCAAGAATGACACGTCGTCGATGGTGTCGGGGTCGAGCCGACTCAGCATCATCAGCACGACGTCGTCGGCGAAGGTGAAGGACAGGCTGACGAAGGCGTTCCGCAAGGGCAGAATCGAGTTCCTCCTTGGGCTCCTGAGCCCTGCGGAGGTGGCTTGCGGGTTTGCGAGGGAGTACGATGAGGAGAGGCTGCGGCTGTTCGTGACGGGCACACCGCCGGCGACGCTGGTCACGCGGGAGCAGGTGAAGGCGAGCGCAGTGCAGGACTACCCCCGGGCCGAGGTGTCGAGGATCCTCGTCTTCTTTGACACAGTCGTAGTCAGGGGGCGGCTGGACACGTACTTCTCCGCCGACAACACCTCGCAGAGCATGATCGAAGAGATGCTCACCATCTGCGGGGGGGAGCCCATCGGCCACGGCGACAAAGGGATGGTCTTCCTCTTCGCTGAGTGCACGAGGCGCGAGCACGAGGAATTCGCGAAGCGCCTGCTCTCCAAGTTCTCGCGCAAAGGCTTGATGATCAACGCGCTGTATACACGCTGCATCGAGTCCCAGGTAAAGCTGAGCCAATTCACCTACCGTTTCCCGTTTTTACTTGAGTGGGAAAAACACGCAGTCTTGGGGTGGTCCTGGTCACCAGGGCGACAGGGAGAATCACAAATTATCATGGGCTATCACGTGCTTTGTTGTGATGCATCGCGGCGTGCCTATCGGCGCAAACGAGAACGCGATAATTCCGATTCCTTTTCGGATTATGAACTCGTAAGCAACTGCCAACAACAGTTGCAACCGACTAGAGTTGCACCGCGCCGAAAGCGCGGAAAAAGTGACCCTTCTGGAGTCACGTAGCGAAGAGCTGGTCGTCAGTGTGGTACTCATTTGCATGCAAATGACTCCCCACTAACGCAAGAAGAAGACGATATCACGAGTCTTCTTGTGATTCGTTGATTTCTTGTGAATTAGAACAATTTCTTTGTGTTTTTCGCTGATTCAGAACGAATTTCTACGACCCGGTTTAGCGTTTTACCCGTGGTAATTTCTGTGTTAGAGAGTTGGCACAACATAAATTACCCGTCTTGGCAAAAAAGAGGAAGGTTTGAGCACCATGGACCAACCATTGTCGTCGCAGCTGTCACAGCCCTGCCAAACTGGTTACGCACATTGCGGTGACGTGGAACGGCATGCAGATGAGTGTGGGGTGATGATTCTATCTGGCAGAACTGTTCTCCAAGCTCGAATTGCTGGATGGTGCGTTCTTCTGGGACTGTATTCGGTTACGACGGCAACGAGTAAGTATTGTTGGGACGGCATTCCCTTCTCTCTCAGCCGTGTCGTATTGCGGGACCCTGTGCACCCTGTGCACGAGTGTAGAGTTCTGTAAAGTGCAAGTGTGCATGATGAAAGCAAGCGAGATCACAGGCCAGTGTTACTTTATGACATCGTCGGTTGGGAGAGTCAGGCTGCAAACCCTCAGTCAGCGATGATGAAGTCAGGCTGGTCATTTCCAGGTCAATTTTTGTTTCCGCTTGCTTTCGCGGACTTTCCGGGCGGGTTCTGGATGTTCCCGGGTAAATGGGGAGAGAAGTCAGGCTTTTTGTTGGCGTCGAAATCTTCGGCATCACGGACTCCCGCGACGTCTTCGCTCTTCGCGTCTTCCCTGTCGGGGATGCGGACTTCGGGGACCCCCTCCTGGGAGGCGCGTCTCTCTGAGTTTGTCGGCTGGCGTGACAACACGGATTCTGTACACCTACCCCGTGAACATGTCACCCCTTTTCTTGGCGAAATTCCGTAGGGGGGTGTCATACTCAGGGGTTTGCAGAGGCACAGCGTTACCCGGTCTGTAGCTGACCTTCCGGGGCACGATCGATCAAAGCACTGAAACGAAACCAGCGGAACAGACGTGATGAGAGCGATCGGATACACAAGACATACAGGTCCACAATTCCAAAAATGTAAGCCTGAGCAATGAGCGAACCAACACCAAACTGAAGATCATGGTCACTGTCACAGTTTACATGTCCGTACTTCACATGGAGATCCCTAACTCAAGACATACCAGGTGAAAAAGAAGAAGACCAACCTGAAGAGAGGGCCCAAACTCGGCCTGCTCAAAAAAAAATCTCTTTGGGGTCAAGGGGGGGCCTTCACGTGGCGACACTGCTGACCGCACCTTATTTGAGTCGCGGTCGCCGACCCCCCAACCGCCAGCATCACGTACTTGATGCTACGCGGAACCAGTGCTGACAACACCGCCCCGGCTAATAGAGGGCCACAATAGTGGTAAATCGACCGGTCGGGGGGTGCTTAGCAGCCAATGGCCTGATGGCTGAGTGCACACCTAAGCAGGGCTGCATCCTCGTGTTGTAGCCGTGTTGTATACAAGGCTTCGTGGGGGCGTGGCTTCGGCATACTACTACTACTACTACTACTACTACTACTACTACTACTACTACTACTACTACTACTACTACTACTACTACTACTACTACTACTACTACTACTACTACTACTACTACTACTACTACTACTACTACTACTACTACTACTACTACTACTACTACTACTACTATGGTTTACCGTGGGAATTGGAGCAAAGCGCATGGCAGGAGGAGCACCTACCCAAACCAACACCAGAAGAGTTTGGGAGGAGGCACTAGTCACTCTGGCAGCAACAAAAGCCCAAACCCAGCAGGAGCAAAGAATGTCAGTCTCACCTTCCTCTTTCTTTTTCCCGCCGCCCGAAGAGAGCCTTGCGAACCTCTTTTTTCGGTAAAGCACAACCTCTTCTTTCCGGTAAAGCAAACGGCCACCCGAGGAGACCCGCAAAGCGCCTTACGCACCTCCTTCTTTGGTAAAGCACACAAACACCCTCGACACGAAAAAACCCGTGACGCGCTTCCATTTCCTCCTTTTCTGGTGATGTCGGGATGAGAGACCGGAGAACGAGCGATGTGTGGCGGGACCTCGGATGCGGTCAGCGCGCCGAGGACGTGATTCTCGAGCTCCAGCTCGAGTATGTTGTTCCGGGGCACGCGTTCGGGTCCGACTGTGTGTGCGTGTTGGAGAGCCGGTTCGAGCCCTTGAGGGAGTGGCTCTATGTCGCGGAGTCGCTCGAGGGGTGGCGTGGTCGGCGTCAGTTCGTGTCGTTGGGAGAGCTGTTGCTGCGGGAACTGCGCATCGAGTTCGTGTGCGCCCGCGACGGGTTCTCGCGGAAGGAGTTCCGGATGCGGTTGCAGCTGGAGAGCGAGGATGCGCTGGACAGGGCCGTGGCTGAGCTCTGGTTGGATCGTCGGAAGATGGGCAGCGCACCGCCGTCCGAGGAGAGGCGGCCCAGGAGGAGGAAGCGCATCCCCCCGGCGATACGGCGCCGGCGCAAGCGCGACCAGTGCGAGGCAGGGGCGCCTCCGCAGCAGCCGAACCCATCGGGGGCTCCCCTCCTCCCTCCCCGAACAATCAACAACAACCCAACCACCCCCACGGGATTGGTCAATGACGAGCACCGGCAACGCAACGCCGCATCGTCTGACTCCCGTGGGATCCGTTCAACTACCCGAGCTTCCCCGAACGAAGGGGAACCCCCAGCGCAGCGACTCAGCCTGGACCCAGGTCCGCAGAGCGACGCAGCGCGAGGCCCCGCAGGCGCAACGACCTGCGGTTACGCAGCGCAAGACGTCGGCCACAGCGGTCGTGTCGGGTGTGACAACCCATGCCCCGATGTGCTGCGACCCGGTCCGGTTGGTAGTTTCCCGTCAGGGGGACACGTGGCGTGCTCAAGCAATGCGCTGCGACCCGGCCCGGAGGAGGACCTTTTGGGGGCGAGACGTCTCGCAGTGGGCGGATGGAGTCCTGCCCTCGGGATGGCACCCGGGGTGGTAGATGGGCTAGGCCCGCTTTTGCCGCCAATCCCTGTGCAACCAGGAGTAACTCAGCTAGGTGTCACGGGGTTCGCTCCTTCTGTTTTTGACATATGGGAGGTCGGCGCTCCTTTTCCTTCTTCTGAGCTAGCCTTTGCAGAGGGAGCGCCTTCTCCGGAGGGTTTTTTCCCCTTGGCCTCCGCACTTCAGAGCGTCCCGGAGTTCAGGGTTGCTGATCTGCTGCCCGTCGAGGAGTTGCCCGCTCCGCCAGCCATGCCCGGCGCTGGGTTTACAGCTTTGCCGCCGCACGTGAAGGGGGATTGTCTAGCTCCGCTGAGCGACGTGGTGGGCCGTCGGGTCCACGGCTTTACCAGACGCGCGCACAACACGCGCATTCCACAGTCGCAGGCGGAAAAGGAGGCACCTCTCCACGTGGCGGCGGTGCCGGCCATGGACACCGCAGCGCTCCGGCACAGGATGCGACCCGACGTTCGCGCCAGATTCGACTCAGTCTGGAAAGCCACGTTTTTCCCCGTCCGGGATGTTCAAGGAGAAAACGCGTCCGAGGGCCAGCAGAGGAGGAGTCACCTCATGCACTCCCACGCTTCCGAGCTCGTGCGGCTAGGCATTGCGTCACCCTCCGACACGCCGGGCACTTTCCGCAACGTGCCTTTCACGGTCGTGGAGGACAAGGCGGGCCGCCTGCGCCAGCGGTTTATTTTGTGGACGCAGGAGGCCAACGACTTGCTGAGCCGCCAGGGCTACGTGGCCCAGGTACCATTGGGTCATGTCTCGGAGTATCTTGACGTAGTCGAGTCGGAGTGCGCCACAACGCGTGATTTGCGTTGTGGCTTTTATCAAGTAGAGGTCCCGGAGGAGGCTCGAGAGAACTTCGGATTCCTCGATGAACAAGGCAATGCCTACGTCCTAAATAGGCTGCCAATGGGACACTCGTGTGCACCAGAGCTGATGCACACGCTAACAGCTGTGTTAGCAAGTCACCCAGACTTCGTTGGGCCTGAATTCACGGCCGACGGTGTGACAGTCCATGTCTGGGTGGACAATATTCGTTTTTGTGGATCCCGTGCCGCAGTGCTCTGCCAGACCGAGAAACTCGATCGGCTGGCCGCACGGGCACATGCTTCTTGGAAGCCCGAGGATAGTAACGACGCTTCCTCGGGTTATGATTTTATAGGGGTCACTTTTGACCACGGTCGGAAGACCGTCTCTCCGGCGGCTCGCCTGATCGAAAAGATCCGGGCCGTCGATCTGTCTAGCCCCACCGCCGGCGATTTAGAATCGCTCGGCGGTCGTCTGCTCCATGCGAGCGCAGTCGTGAATGCGTTCCCCGGCTCGTTCTGGTTCGCCGTCAAGTTCTTGCGACGGATAACGAACAGCCTCAACAAGGGAACTCGCACGCAATCAGAGACTGTGCCTGTGCCGGCCTCCGTACGGAGAGATCTGCGATCGTGGATCGATTCGGTCGATGTGAGCAGAAAGTTCACGCGCCCGTCCACGAATCGCCCGTACGCGGTCTACGTAGACGCGTCACTGCAGGGGTGGGGTGCTGTCCTGGTCGACCGGCAGACAGCAGAATTGACTGTGTTGGGTGGTACATGGACCGAGCAGGAAGCTTGGCACCACATCAACACACTCGAAGCACTGGCTCTGAAGAGAGCGGTGGATGCGCTACCCCCGTCAGTATCAGGGAGCGTGGTCGACGTCCATGTCGACAACACGACCGTGGTCGGGGTGGCGCGAAAGAAAAACTGCATGTTGAACAAGTCATTGAATGACGCAGTTGTGCACGCGTTGACCCGACTACGGGATTTGAAATGTTCCTGGTCCATCTCGTGGATCAGCACGAAGGAAAACCCGGCCGATGTCCCTTCAAGAGTTGCCCTTGCCGCTGACGCCTCGGAAGAGGATCGACAGCGACTTTTACTTGCGGTGAGGGCATTCTTTACTCGCGAGGGGGCAGGTGGCGTGACGTCGTCCCGGCGGCGATCATAGCTTGCCTCATGGTCGGTGTTCCCCTTCGTTTGTTATGTGAGTATCCTGACTGGTGACCTTTTACCGTTCTCTTTCAACTGGAGTGGCCACGGCGGAACCCGTCAAGTGGGAGAACCCACCAACAGACGAACGCAGGAAGGAGCTCAGGCCGAAGTTTGTAGAGCATCTGTGTGTGAAAGCGGAAAGTAGGTGCGAGAACAGGCAAACCTTGTGCGCTAGCTTCGTTCAACCGTGAATCAATAAGCAGGGCCTACCCCACATTCTCACTGTCATTTGAGAGAGAGAGAGCGCTGCCAGAGGAACGCCAGCCGAACAACGGCTGCAGACCCCGCCTCAGAACGAGTGCGATGATGCCAGAAGAAGCCAGCAACAATTCCTATGGTTTACCGTGGGAATTGGAGCAAAGCGCATGGCAGGAGGAGCACCTACCCAAACCAACACCAGAAGAGTTTGGGAGGAGGCACTAGTCACTCTGGCAGCAACAAAAGCCCAAACCCAGCAGGAGCAAAGAATGTCAGTCTCACCTTCCTCTTTCTTTTTCCCACCCTCCATCCCCCGCGTGACGTCGTCCCGGCGGCGATCATAGCTTGCCTCATGGTCGGTGTTCCCCTTCGTTTGTTATGTGAGTATCCTGACTGGTGACCTTTTACCGTTCTCTTTCAACTGGAGTGGCCACGGCGGAACCCGTCAAGTGGGAGAACCCACCAACAGACGAACGCAGGAAGGAGCTCAGGCCGAAGTTTGTAGAGCATCTGTGTGTGAAAGCGGAAAGTAGGTGCGAGAACAGGCAAACCTTGTGCGCTAGCTTCGTTCAACCGTGAATCAATAAGCAGGGCCTACCCCACATTCTCACTGTCATTTGAGAGAGAGAGAGCGCTGCCAGAGGAACGCCAGCCGAACAACGGCTGCAGACCCCGCCTCAGAACGAGTGCGATGATGCCAGAAGAAGCCAGCAACAATTCCTACTACTACTACTACTACTACTACTACTACTACTACTACTACTACTACTACTACTACTACTACTACTACTACTACTACTACTACTACTACTACTACTACTACTACTACTACTACTACTACTACTACTACTACTACTACTACTACTACTACTACTACTACTACTACTACTACTACTACTACTACTACTACTACTACTACTACTACTACTACTACTACTACTACTACTACTACTACTACTACTACTACTACTACTACTACTACTACTACTACTACTACTACTACTACTACTACTACTACTACTACTACTACTACTACTTCTACTACTACTACTACTACTAATAGGACTACTACTACTACTACTACTACTACTACTACTACTAGACTACTACTACTACTACTACTACTACTACTACTACTACTACTACTACTACTACTACTACTACTACTACTACTACTACTACTACTACTACTACTACTACTACTACTACTACTACTACTACTACTACTACTACTACTACTACTACTACTACTACTACTACTACTACTACTGCAGTTTACTGAGGGAATTGGCGCATTGAATTGCCGTCAGTGCTCGGAACCAATGTGAACCACTCCAACAGGAGGTCAACCTTAGCTAGTTAAAACGTTAAACAAATTGGAAGGAAGGTGATCGTCTTGGTCGGCGTTGGTACGTCTGGACCACTCCTTTCATCCCGTTCGCAAGTCAGTCTGTTGCTAGGTTCAGTGCATGTTTCCTTCCTCTTGACAGGCCTCGAAGATAGCGCATCAGTGGATTAGTTGAAATGGATTTATCTTAGCTTGAAGATACACGTAGCAGGCGTGGAGTTGCCATGACCTTCCTGGAGTTAGTTGAAATGGTTTTGAGTTGTTATCTTGAAGAGACCCAGCAGAATCCCCGACGTATCGAGCAGCAGGCAAGGAGATACCGCGACCATTCCTACTACTACTACTACTACTACTACTACTACTACTACTACTACTACTACTACTACTACTACTACTACTACTACTACTACTACTACTACTACTACTACTACTACTACTACTATTTTAGTTTACTGAGGGAATTGGTAAATCGGATTGTCCAGTTAGCTTGATTCCTATTCGGACTCAACCTGAAATAGACAGGTACGTTGCAGCTAGTTCCAAAGAAAAAGTTTTCCCGCCCTCCCTTGCCCCGGTGATCGTCATGGTAGGCGTTGATACGCCCAAACCATATTCCATCTATCCCGTTCGCAAGTTTGTCAGTTGTTAGGTTACATCGGTTCCTTTAGTTCCCTTTCATGTTTTGCATGCTCTGCATCAGCAATCCTCAACACTTTGCCGAGTGAGGAGCTTTCGATGATACGAAGTGTTGTGCATCCTTTGCCCGATCAAGCAGAAGACAAGAAGAGCCGGTACCAATTCCTACTACTACTACTACTACTACTACTACTACTACTACTACTACTACTACTACTACTACTACTACTACTACTACTACTACTACTACTACTACTACTACTACTACTACTACTACTACTACTACTACTACTACTACTCCTACTACTACTACTACTACTACTACTACTACTACTACTACTACTACTACTACTACTACTACTACTACTACTACTACTACTACTACTACTACTACTACTACTACTACTACTACTACTACTACTACTACTACTACTACTACTACTACTACTACTTGATTGCATCCCTACATACAACAAACACCACCTTTCATCAATCAGAGTATCTACCTCTCTCCGGACGAGAAGCGAATAGTATCCAAATTCTGCAAGCGACTTCGAAAGAAGCTTCCTAGCGCAGAAGATGACGAAGCGGAAGATGACGATGTATGTTCCTCGCCTCCGTTTTCTTGTGTCGACCATGCATTGTTGGTACTAAAAAGTAGTTTTCGGTAACATACCCAGTTTGCCTGTTCCCGGCGAGCTACGAGCGAACGAACCTGTAAGAGTGCCAACGCTACTCTTTCCATATAGCACAGTTACGAAAGATTCTCCAAGATATGTAAAATTGAGCCACCCACGAGTTTGCCATTCTTATGTCAAGCTCTCCAATCCCCTCTTGGGTTTTGGTTTGGGCGCACTTCGGCCATCCTCTGGCTCTTCTGGTTGGCTCTCGCAACCTTCGGTACCCACGAGTTTGCCATTCTTATGTCAAACTCTCCAATCCTCTCTTGGGTTTTGGTTTGGGCAAGCGCTGCCGAGGCTTTTGTGGACCGAATGGGGGACAGCTGCCCGGTCTGCACGGGGCTCCTGCAGCGGGGTCAGAAGTGGGAGGACGATCGAGAGATCGGGAGCGTGGACGCAGTACTCGACGGTCTCCCAACCCGGTTTCGAACATCGTTGGTATCGACGTAGAGGGGCTGCTCGTCTTGAACCAAGTTTGCCTTCAGGCAATACGCGATGGCTGTGAGGCAGCATCAGAAACAGTGCGCCAACCCTTCCCCGGGGCGTGGCTCTTTGACCTCATCGAGGCACCGTCTTCCTCAGCTCGAATGATTCCCGGGCACCGTCACCTTCGTCTGGATCGAAGACCAGTCGAAGGAGCCCCCGTCGAAGTTGCTTCTTAGAACGGACATATTTTTAGCACGTGTACTTTTGTCTGTGCGAAGGACCTGTTTTGTATCTTTACATGGCAGGTTCCAACGCTGCCACCTTTCTTTTTTGTACTGACATGTCCAGCGTGGTATGTACATTCTTTTGGTGACTGCATAGCTGACACTGCCCTAAAGTGCATGCGACCAGCTGACAAACTACACGTGTCAACGTTGCTTCAGATATTTTTGCTGACTGGAAAAACTTTGTTACAGAGTGGCCCACAATAGAGGGAAGTGCTCTGCTCTACGGCAATGGAAGCGCGTCGTGCCGGGCCGTGTGGCGTAGATCTGCTGGGTACAGCCCGGGATTGCTGTCTACCACCGTCGGTAGGCGAGGAGCTGCGAAAGCTGGAACAGAGCCTGGATCACCTTTTCCTTTTTCTTTTTCTTCGTTCAAGATCTTCTCCACTGATCCGGTGCTGCTTGATTTCATGCCGAATCAACGGTCAACCAGCCTGTCGTCCCAGGGTACGGTTTGCCAGAAGCCCACCTCTCGCGCAACCTGCTCCAGAGCCTTCTTTCCCGCACTGTCGCCGGCATGCTTGTCTTCGTCTTCGTAGTCACTTGGCGCGTCGTAGGTCCGGTCCGGTCATCGAACTCGCTCTCTTCGTCCTCTTCTGCTTCTTCTACCTCAGGCTTTCCTTGGTACCAAGGGTTGACCGGGGAAAAATAAGAAATTGTCGGAAAAACGCAAAACACAGCGTTTCCAGGAAAGATAGGTGGAGGGTGGTATTTACACGGTGCGCGCGAAGGCGCTGGAAGGCAGACCCATGCGATACAAGTCGCGGTTACTTTCGGACAAAGTTGCGGAGCTGTGTCAGCTCTGAGCCACCTAGAAGGAAAGCGCTGACCAAACCGCCTCAGGACCACCCCCCACAAACGGTCAATATCTGCAAACCCCTGGAACCTCTGAACTAATACCCTGAACCCATCGAGGTAAAAAAAGAAGAAAAGCCTGACACAAATTGTCAACAGGAGAAAAAAAAAGCTGTCCTCGGCCAATGCCGAAAACCAGTCCACCCCGAAGACTGGACTTGTTGTCGCTGGGAAAAAAAAGACTTGAGCGAATATCGCCGGAACCGCAAGGGGGGGAAAAAGGACTCTTTCAGCCATTATCTTCGGCCGGCGCGGCCAGTGTGAAAAAAGCTTGCTTGAGAAACCAGGATTCTTCAGGTTTCCGAGTTACCTTCGTCGAAAGGGGTTCTTTCGTTCGTGGCCACATGCGACAGCGCGTGTACGTGCGGGGTCTTGCTAGAGGGTGAGCTTTAGGCTTGCGCTCCACGTGCGGAGCGCGGCTTGTCGGCATACGGGAGTGAACACACTTGTCGCACGTTCTTGCAATCCCGCTTTTGGCCTGCATCCTACTGTATGGCAACAACAAGGGGTTCGGAAACAGAATTCTGGAGCACGTACACGGTGAGGTCATAGGCGCGGTCTTCCGAACAGACGGCGGACGGGTATTCCGGCATGCCACCAAGTCCGACCGAGCGATCCTCCGCTGGCTGCGTCCGTGTACCGTTGCGGCGGACATAGGATCCGTCGACACTCACGAAACTCTGCTTTTAAGTATCCTTTTCGACTTCCCCTTCGTCCTGGACGAAGGCGGTGCATTGCTAGAGAAGTCACAGCCATATGCATAGCCGTATGCATACGTATGCATAGCCGTATGCAGCGCCGGAACGTGTGGATCAGGGCGCTCCACGTGTGGAACGTGTGGATTTCCACACGTTAATTCTTTTTGGATTTTGTTCCCCCACGTGTGGATCCACATGTACCACATGTGAATTTTGATTCATTGGTCCACATGCAGGGGAGTCTAGGCCCACTAGCGGTCAAGGCCGCACAGCCCAGGTGTCGCCAAGTCCAGTAGCGACGCTATTTCTTTTTTTTTTTAGCCACATGCAAAGTGTGAGGAAACTGAACCGCCCAAGTAGGACCTTCTGATCATGATCATTTGCCAAATTTGCCACCTGAAACCACGTCCAGGATTTGGGCTCAGGGTAGTGCGGTCAACGAAGAAAAACGCACATGGGGGGAAAGGTTTTTTTCCCCTCGAACCTTAAGCGCCCACACGTGGACCACACGTATTTTCTCTGAGACCGAAAACGGAGCGTAAGCCCTGGTGTGGATTTCCGCACGTTAATCTTTTTTGGAATTGTTCCCCCACGTATGGTTCCAACATGTGGATCCACTGGCAAATCCACACGACATGTGCTTCCGCGTGTGGACCCAAAGGTAGGCCACATGCGGGGGCCCACCCCGTCAAGCGGAGAGCAGCTGACTGCTGCTCTCCGCTTGTCCATCACCGCCGCATCGCACGTCCTGCTAACAAAAGAGTGCCGCCCGAAGACTCTTGAAGCCCCCTGGGCTTACAAGCGAACGTTCGCAGGCAAATACCAAGTAACGGATGCGAGTTTTACCACGGGTCATCGCGGATCGATGATGTGATTTGTGCACCGGAAGAAATTAATTGCATCAAATAGGTGTCACGGCAAGTTTTTGCAGCCACTGCTTAACAAGTCCATGTGGTTCATGTACTTAAAAGAACTCAATGCTTAACAAGAATTTGACGTGGGCGGCTTTAGATCTGCATCTGAATGGCACCTCAACCACAATATGTTGTCGACAACAAACGAGTAAAAGAATAAACAAAATAGCCCTTTCTTGCTCTAAGAGAACCCATTCATGAACGGTCACACGGAGACCCTAAAACCCCGAAATTTCACGCGAACTTTAACTCTAAAACTACGCTTTGCTTTACCACTCATGGTGCCCTGTGGCATCAGATACGAACCGACACCCGTTGTTGTTAGCGCTGCTGGTCGATGGTGAGGCCGGCTCGCCCACGAACGGTCGCCAGTACGCGGTGTGGTCCAGCACCAGACGCTGGAGCCAAAGCTGGCGCGAAAAAGCGGGTGTTACACCCGCTTTTCGGGCGCGGCTTCGGACGTACCCTCTTTACCTCCAGCTTCTGAGGTTGGCCTCCACCGTGTTTGTCCGTGGCTTAAAGCACTGAAACTCGGGTGATCCACCTCTTTCTTTAGCAGAAATCTGCGCAGCATTTCAAATCAGTACACAATTCTTCGCAGCTGGTTGCAACTGTTCACAATTTGCCCGGCTGCTTCGGACGACATATACTACTCTTGCAAAGCTTGAGTCGGAGGCAGCACAGTGCCACAACCCCGTCCGCTCTGCCCTGTGGCTGACCGTCTCGACGAGCTTGTGTTCAGCGCGAGCGCCAAGCCCCAAGGTGCGCCAAGCCTGCTCTAGTTTGGGAAATCGGTAGCCACTTGACCCGTGGGCCGTGGCTCTGAAGTACCGCCGAACACGTGAAGCTTGGCTCCCGTGTAGCAGGCTTTCCCTACCAATTGATCGTGACAGAGTACGCGAGGGAGAAAAGGCTCGCAAGAAGCCGAGGGCCGCAGTGCGAACGAGAGGCGCACAGCAAAGGGGGACAGCCCACGAACCCAGCCGAAGCGGAGCCGCGAAGACGAGCAGGCTAAGGCAAGGAACATAGGGGAGTCGAGATCTCGGCTGCGGGAACGATCCGTGAGGGAGAAAAGGAAGTGCGTCATATGACAAGTACAACGTACTAGTCATACGCATGACAAGTACGTGGTGTGATGGATGGATGGATGGTTCTTACACGGTGCACTAGTAAAAGTGAAAAAGGTGTTTTGACTAGTCATTTTACTAGTGAAAAAGCATGACTAGTGCACTAGTAAAAATGACTAGTGCACAAGTAAAAACACTAGTAAAAATGACTAGTGCACTAGTAAAAATGACTAGTGCACTAGTCAAAATGACTAGTGTCCTAGTAGAAATCCACCTGTTCCGAACCGAAATCTGGGCTATTTTGTAGATTTCAGAGGGTCCCACGGCACAACTGTACCCTTCTTGCAGTGGACGTCTCTTCACAAGAGTCGCATCTTGGTCTTTTTGGCATGCGTGTCTTCATAATAATATATTATACAAGGTGCCTGGCAGGTTTTGGTCCTGCAGATGCGTGAATACAGCGACCGGTCACAATGCCCTCCAACTGCGCGCGGTGTCCCTACGTTAGTCCGCGCGCACAAGCTTGGTCTAGAAAACACAGACGGCAAATTTTTTTACAAAAGTCTTTTTTTTTTGTATATGCACCTGCTTTGTAGGAAATGCTTGAGGAGACTGCCAGTTGCGATAGATCAAAGGAGGTAAATGTGCTGTAGCCCACAGAAACACAGGTAAATCTGGGTTTAGTGGCGGGCGTAAGCGTTCAAGAAAGTGTGAGGAAACTGAACCGCCCAAGTAGGACCTTCTGATCATGATCATTTGCCAAGTTTTCCACCTGAAACCACGTCCAGGATTTGGGCTCAGGGTAGTGCGGTCAACGAAAAAACATTATGTCGTTCGAACGAACTGATGCGGTCGCCCTCGTAAAGCCCTCTTCTTCTGAAAGAGAAAAACCCTAAGCGAACTTGCACTCTAAAAAAGGAACTATGTTCATGATAACCAGCTACATATAAAAGGTGTCACGGATAAGCCGGCAGCTGCTGCTTAACGTAGTGCATGCAGATCCGTGTGGTCCGTGTACTTAAAAGTTCCCGATGCTTAACGTAGTGCATGCTGATCCGTGCGGTCCGTGTACTTAAAAGTTCCCAATGCTTGGCGTAGTGCATGCTGATCCGTGTGGTCCGTGTACTTAAAAGTTCCCAGTGCGTAACGGCTTTATCACGTGTGCGGCCCTGCGATTGCCCACCACTTTATCTTCAGCCATACTTCAACTGACTTTGGGCATAAACCTGGCTGCGCCATAGTTAGAAGTGTGCTAATATGTCTACATCCCTTTCACTACCCGACTCCAGCTCACGTTCCCAAGCACCTCGCCACCCACAGGAAGCCTGCTGTATGATTCTGTAAACTCGAACAAGCTGGGCCGGTCGGATCCGGTAAAGAAGAAGTAGACTCGGAAATAGACTCCACGCCTATAAAGCAACGCGATATGCATGCACGACGCGACACCAGAGCATCGACTTCTCGGGAGCGCCAGAACGAATGCGCAGTGCAAGCCTGTCGGTATATGGCGTTCCACGTTCCCGGTGTTTGGGCAGGCTTCACTCCTTGTTGCACAACAAGGCTCTTGTAGCCCGGATGGTCCTGGCTGTGACGAGCTACTCACACCGCTGTCCTGTCTGCAGACACTCAGGTTCCGCGCTGATGATGTCCGTGGATTAAAGGACCGAACCACGGCGCAGACGGGACCAGGAGTTCAGCGCGAGCGCATATCCATTCCAAGCACGTTCTTGCAATCCCGCTTTTGGCCTGCATCCTACTGTATGGCAACAACAAGGGGGATCGGAAACAGAATTCTGGAGCACGTACACGGTGAGGTCATAGGCGCGGTCTTCCGAACAGACGGCGGACGGGTATTCCGGCATGCCACCAAGTCCGACCGAGCGATCCTCCGTGTCCCACACCTCCAGTGCCACCGTCCCCCCTCCGCTGTTGCGCGACGACACCGACGGCACGGGGAGGGGCGTCGGCGGCTCGTGCAGGGAAGACAACGGGCTGCCGACGGACGCGTTCTCGGGAGCTGAGTTAAAGAGGGTGTGCCCGAGTCGCACTCGAAAAGCGGGTGTGTTTCAGCGTGTAAACCCACACCCGAAAAGCGGGTGTGACACCCGCTTTTTGAACACCATGAGCCGGTCCTTCCCCTCTTGATAGACCGTGATAGACCGAAGAATACAGCACCGGGCAATTCGATGCAGCTCTGGGGACAAGGGATGGTCCTGATAGACCGTGGTGGACCGTGATTTTCACTGTGATAAACAGCGGCAGGCACTTCGATGCAGTTTCAAGAGATAGGGACGGACCGGCTCACACCAGCTTTAACTCCAGCTTCTGTGGCTGGACTCCACCGTAGTGATAGTGGTACAATTCGGAGAAGGTTTCCCGCTCCCAGCCCGCCCACCCGAACCACGTGTTGAACGGACGTGAGGTCATGCGGGTCTTCCCCTACACGACAAATCACACAAACACAACAGGTCAAAGTCCTGAGTGAACCAACATACGGTGGTGTAAGCGAAGAACACATCAGATTGTGTTGTTTGTTTTGTATTTGCCCCTCTACCAATCACAAAGACGTGCACCTTGCCGAACGTTCACAGTCACAACAGGTCAAAACGACGCCGTTCTGCACGGCCGCACGGGATCGTCCGACCCTGCAAAATCCGCCTATCCCAAGCGTAGTTCTTTACACACTCACCCTCACACCTCCCCGTCGAAACTGTGTGCTGCTTTCGAGCTGGGAACAGTTTCGGGTCTGTTTTTCCTATTTTCTTTTTGCACAAGCCGCGGCTTGGAAAGAAATGCTCGACGATTGCTGCCAGACAAAGAACCGAAGGAATCCCAAGTGCTGTAACTACCGAGCCAGTGTTGAACGGACCTGAGGTCATGCGGGTCTACCCCTACACGACAAATCACACATACACAACAGGTCAAACGGTCCTGAGTGTGAGAACAACCCACGGTGGTGTAAGCGAAGAACAAATCCGATTGTGTAACAACCCACGGTGGTGTAAGCGAAGAACAAATCCGATTGTGTATTGGATTTGCCCCTTAGCTCTATGATTCCTCCCTTCCATTCGAAGTCGAAGCAGCTACGTTGAGTATTTCTTTAGTACTAACATTGTTAGTAACAATCTTGCGGGTTGTCCTTCGATGTCTTGTGGAAAGGGGCTAGGCAGCGTGTTTTTGGTGGTTGATCAGAAGAAAGTTTCCTGCTGAAAATGACAGGGTAACCACAAGTGGGAAAACGATCAACGGCACGCACAAACAAAACGAAGCGCCTTTCTTTTTTTAGCAAACGTGCGAGGAAACCAAGGGTAGTAGCTACAGATTTTGGGGCGCTGTCCAGTAGGTCACGTTCCGCGCCATGCCGAAGAACTGGACGTCGTTGGGGAATGCGTAAGGCTTTGTTCACCCTAGCAACCCATCAGGGGATTAGTTTACGTCGCAGATTTAGACCAACGGTCTAAATCTGCAAACCGGGGTTGACCGGGGAAGAAGAAGAAGAAAGAAAAAGGCCGCTTCTGGTCCAGGAACGTGACGGTCAACTACAGCTTGCATCGGAGGCAGCACAGTGCCACAACCCCGTCCGCTCTGCCCTGTGGCTGACCGTCTCGCCGAGCTTGTGTTCAGCGCGAGCGCCAAGCCACAAGGTGCGCCAAGCCTTGATGCTTTAGTTTGGGAAATCGGTAGCCACTTGACCCGTAGGCCCGTGGCTCTGCAGTACCGCCGAACACGTGAAGCTTGGCTCCCGTGTAGCTACCGTTGCGCTTACAACCGTGTTCGGAATAATGTTGGACCGGGAAAAAGTCGAAGTACTTTTCAAAACCCCCAAAAGTCCAAAAAAGTTCCGGTCCAAATATTTTACAGTAGGGTTCACGCCCACAAGGAAGTTTAGAATCCAAGAATACGATAAGATATGATACATGTGGTGCCTACAGTCAAGGGCGCGCCCAAGTCCGTTAACAGCGCCCTACAACTTGGAGGTCGCTACTTTAGCCAGACGCAGAAGGTGGCGAGTCGCTGAGCGTAGTCGGCACGCGGCGTCGCCGGGCCATACTGAGCAGGGCCATACTGAGCAGGGCCATACTGAGCAGGGCCATACTGAGCAGGGCCATACTGAGCAGGGCCATACTGAGCAGGGCCATACTGAGCAGGGCCATACTGAGCAGGGCCATACTGAGCAGGGCCATACTGAGCAGGGCCATACTGAGCAGGGCCATACTGAGCAGGGCCATACTGAGCAGGGCCATACTGAGCAGGGCCATACTGAGCAGGGCCATACTGAGCAGGGCCATACTGAGCAGGGCCATACTGAGCAGGGCCATACTGAGCAGGGCCATACTGAGCAGGGCCATACTGAGCAGGGCCATACTGAGCAGGGCCATATTGAGCAGGGCCATACTGAGCAGGGCCATACTGAGCAGGGCCGGCGGCATGCCCGCGGAAGGACTCGACCTCGGCGAGCTCGCAGTGAAGCGAGCGTCGCTGAGTGAAGGCGACGTCCTGGCCGCCGAGTGGCGGTCACGCGCGTTTTTGACGGTGGATGCCGACGACAGCGGGCTGCTGGCGTTCAAGGAGTTGATCAGTATAGCCAGTCCCGGACGTCGTGTTCCGGCACGTGGTCGGCGACGGGGGCAATCTCATGAGTCGCCCCGCCATGCTCACCCGAGCTGCTTGTCTACGCGACCCAGGCTACGCCCATAGTCATGATCATGCAACCACGAGTTTTAAGGACGAACAGAAACTAAAGGTAACCTGAACCAATTTGGACGCGTTTGCGGCCCGGAATTCGGGAAGCTTTGGAATGTTCGCACAATCTGCCGGTCCCATCATTGGTGTAACGGAAACATGAAACAGTGCAAAAGCTGCTTCGGTCAGACTTCAAAATACCGCCAAAAACTGAAAACCCCAGGGAAAAGTCCAAAACTTTCAGAACCTCCAAAAGCCCAAAACTTTAACTCTAAAAAGTCCAAAAAGATTCCGGTCCAAAGAAGTTCCGGTCCAATATTTTTCCGAATGCGGTTCCCAACGCGATTCCTTACTGTGCGATAGACGAAAGCTGGGGGTCAGTTGTCTGTCACGAGCATCATTCAACAAAGCCAGTTCTGCAGGAATAAGTTACGATTACTCGTCGGTTTGTGTTTTGCGGCTGAACATGCAGAACTGTGGTCGCTTTTTTGGTGGGCCACCCCGACTCTTCCCCCACAGGAACCGGGCTGAGTATTGAGTTCTAGAAAGTGCAAGTGCCATGAAGGCAAGCAGCACCACAGCTGAGGACGGGGAGTTTCTGGGAACTTGTTGCCTACTGGGAGCGTTATACAGCTTGCCTGCCTCATGCTCTTCCGCACTTACTACTAGTAGCTCTCAATGCCCGATAGACAGTGCGTTGTGAATTCAAGCTAATCCGAGGCGGTGATTTTTATTGTCGTTGTGAACAACCGAAGATGCGAAAGAAGCTGCTTTCACAAATAGTACACCGGCTACGCGATTCACCTTACTGTGCGGTAGACCCGACGAGTAGAAACCAGAACCTGCTGGTGTCCCACCCGACGAAAGCTTTGAGCAGTTGATCGGTGGGCTCAATGGTCGTTAGCACGTCCCGAAACTACAAAGAAACGTGACTTCCAGGCATTCGAAATGCCTGGACAAAGCACCACGACGTGTTGACTGGCACACAACGCGCGCGCCACAGGCTACAAGACTGGTTTTCCGCGGCGGCGTGAAAGAGGAAGCACGCAATGGGAGAGTGCCTCCAACACTAGAAAGCGGAGCACATAGCAGTGAGCAACGACACTATTTGTGGAATGTGCGCAACACAAAGCCTTGCATGCAAACAGTTCACAGGCGGACAAAGCCAGCACCTGTTGCACATTCATGTTGGGAAGCTCGGCAAGAATCGTGGGTTTTAGGGAACCCACTACTGTAAATGCACTGTGTCCGGTGCGATGCCAAGGCGATAGGAGCGCTCGGCAAGAATCGTGGGTTTTAGGGAACCCACTACTGTAAATGCACTGCGTCCGGTGCGATGCCAAGGCGATAGGAGCGCTATGAACGACAAACCGAATCTACGGACCAGAGTTTGAATGTGGTCGGAAGCCCGCATTATTCCAGTGTCTGAAACCTGTCACGACATGTCTCTGACCTCACCGTGCAGGGATAGCACTGTCGTTTGCACTATGTTTGCTAAGCCATACAAGCTCAGGGACAAGAAGCCGGTGCAGCGGGAAAGCGACGGACGTGGGCTTGCATATCCTTGGGAGTGGGCGCCGCAGGAGACGGAAGTGATCCAGAATTCACTGGCGGACTGCATGCCCAGAAACTGGAAGCATGGAAGGGCGCTATACTTAGCGCTGGCGCATTGGCTGGCGAGTCTGCGTTGGGCCAAGAGCGAGGAAGAGATGGCGGTGACGTTCATAGAACTCGCCGTTGACTTTGAAGTCGAATCCGGAATGGACCTGCCGCGACGCGGACAGAAGGCGGTTGGGCCGGAAGACGCAGAGGACGGAGAGGAGGACGCAGGCCAGAAAGGGGAAGCGCATGGAGGAGCTGCGCTCGCGGGAAAAATGAGGACGCTGTTGGGGATGCTCAAGACGCTCCAAGGAACCCACGATGGGGAGCTTTTGCCGGCAAGAAAGAAATCAATAGGTTGGCTGCGGCGGCTCGGCGCGTCAGGACGGTGGACGGAGGGTCTGGAGAGGCGCTGTATCCTGGGCAGAGATACCCTGCAAGCGCTGCGAGGGCTCGAGGTGTCGGCAGGAGAGTACACGAAGGCAGAACACGGAAAGGTACAAGCAGAGCGCAGGGAAGACGGGGAGAGACTAGGAAAATTCGATTTCAAAAAGTGGTACCCATCGGACGAGGAAAGGGGGCGACGGGCCCAGAAGTGGTTCACCTTAGCGGAACAGGAGAATCAGGCGGGACGAGGAGGGAGGAGCTCGAAGAGGAACACCGCCCAGGGCAAGGAAGTGTCACGAGGTGCGCCGGAGGCAGAGGGCGCGAACCAGGATACGAAGGCGGAACAGCGCGCACGAGGACGACCGGCTCTGAAGAGGCCCGCGCCGCAAGCGACGCGGGCGGCACGGAGTGCCAAGCAACGTAAGAAGGAAGACGAGGAGATCCAGACAGCACAGCAGGACGCCCGAGCTGAGGCGGCCGACGGACCACAGAGGCGAAAGGCAGAACAGGAAAGGCAGGCGCGGTCGGTACGAGAAGCGGCAATCGCGGATAAGGCAACGAGTACAGAGCAGCCGTCGCGCAGAAAAGCAGTAAAGCGACCCGCGTCGCAGGTGGCACAAAACGTAGGAGCCCGTGCGGCAGGGAGTGGAGACGAGGTGATGCAAGACGAAGGGGAAGCGCGAAGCCCCCAGCCCGGACGGACCAACAAGACGCAGGACCAGGCGACCAAAAGAAGGAGGGGGACGCGACCCAGAGACCCGGGCTAAGTAGCTTGGAACTAGTGTGATGGACCTTTCTTCGGAGGGGCTCACGCACTCAAAGATCGACTATATATATACGGGGCGCGAAGCCCGTGAGGCAGGGAGTGGAGACGACGTGATGCAGGAGAAAGACGAAGCCAACGACAGCAAGTGCTAGTAATACAGGAAACTCCCCTCAGAGAGGTGTAGTCCCTGTACGCGCTAAGAACAAGAAAGTTTCGTCTTCTTCTCATTTTCACCACCTTTTGGTAAGTTGATGCTGCATGTCCGCTGCGTTTTTCTACCGGTAAGCTCCAGTTCCCGAAACGTTGTCAGGCCATATCTTATAGCCATCTGCGGAGTTTACTTCGCAGATTGCCGCCGTAACACAGAAGACAAGTCAGTGCGGTCTGGCGAGTCGCAGTCACAATCCGGGCGGGGGGCCCTGGCTTTTTTAACCGGTGCCTGAAAACACGGTTGTGAGGGCCTTTCTCCCGAGACCGACTTGCCCGTGTAGCACACCCCTTCAGCAGCCAGAATATATTATACTAAGTCAATGCGGGAGTGAAAAAGTGCGGGAGTGCCGCATTGGGGGGGTCCCACTGAGGCCGACCGCAAACGACCGCAATCCGGAGTGGGAGTCCGGGGTGCATGGGTGGGTCCTGGCTATGACGAGCTGCGAACAGCCGCCTGATGAGCCCGAATCACTCTGCTGTAGACACTCAGGTTTCGCGCTGATGATGGTCCGCCTTCTGTGTCCGTGGCTTCCAGAGACCGAAACACGGCGTAGACGGGACCAGCTGCGGTGTTGAGCACATATCCATTCCAAGCTCGTTCTTCCAATCCTCCCCTCCGCTAGTTGGTTTGCGACCCTGTTGAAAGCCCGAGTTCTCCCAAACCTGAAACGGTAACATCACCAGTTTCACTGGAGTGCCCGTTCCCGGCGAGCTACGAGGGAACGAACCTGTAAGAGTACTCTTTCTACAACGTAGTCTATTCGTGATAACGAACAACATATAAAAGGTGTCACGAGATGAGCCGGCAGCGGCTGCTTAACGAGTGCATGCTAATCCATGTGGTTCATGTACTCAAAACAACTCAATGCTTAACGGCATGCAATTTACCCTCTGTGGTACCTGCATTTCAAGTTCACACTGCTTAGCGGAATGCTTAACGGCTTTTCACGTGGGCGGTCCTGAGATCACCCCCTCAGGTGACACCACTTTATATTTAACCATACTTCAACTCCCTTGCGCTCTTTTCTTCTGTTACACGCATTCCTTTGCACCGGAGTAACGCTCATTGCCATGGGTCTTCCTGAGGTGCTCTTGCTTTATCTTCTACCGCTTGAAAGTCTCGAACACCCTTCCCTTTTTTGTATAAGCACCTGCTTCGTAGGAAAGGTTTGAGGAGACTGCCAGCTGCGAAAGATGAAACGAGGTAAATGTGCTGCGTTCCTTCTTGTATTCGTGTGACCCCTGCTTTTTCGGCTTCGCCTCGGCCTTTGAATGGCAATCGTGCCAACAGCCTCACGGGAGCTGGAATGGAGGCGCGCGATTTCAATACACCACAGGCGGGACATCCAGCGGGTCCTCAACGGTATCTCCATTGCGCAAAATCCACACCTATGCTGGCAGCACTCAGGAACGAGAGAAAGGACACAAAAAGTGCAACCAGTGTGCCCAGAGTGCCTTAACTGTGGCGAGCAACGAACAGTATTACCCTGCAAATCTACCCAAAAAAAACCTTATATTAGGGCGGAAACAACCCGCACCACGTGAAGCACCGCAAGTGTCGCGAAACCCAAGCACCACTCTGCGAGGAAATACATATAAAAGCGGACAACAGACCGGTACGGGCTACAAGGCAACCCCTGCTCAACTACCTCACCAGCTCACCAACCTCCCCGCCTTCATCACCGTCATCATCACCGTCGCCCAAGACGTCATCAACGGGGAACATCATCCCCATACAAACAACCCTTCCGCGCACGCCAACCGGCGAGCCCAAAGACGCGCCTCCCAGAAGGAGGCGGAAGCGACCCCTGCAGGAGTCCTCGAAGCTCAGGGAAGCCACGAAGATCGAAGCGATCGCGGCAGGCCGTGAACAACTCTACGCTCGATCACGAAATGGAATGCCTGACTTCTTCCCCATCGTCGACCCGGAAACAGCCAAACCGGCCCGGAAAGTCCGCACCGCGAAAGCGAGCGGGAATTGAACTTGACTTGGAAATGACTAGTTTGACCACATCCTCATCATCGTTGACTCTCCCGACGGACGACGTCATAGAGTAACACTAGCCCGTGAACAGTGCTCGCCTGCCTTGATGGCACTTGCACCTTAAAGAACTCAATGCTCAACTTGTAGAACGTGGGGGGCCCAAGACTACACTCCACGAAGGAATGCACTTGGTGTCGGTCACAAACAGTCCCGGACATGGCTAGCCATAACCCATAACGAAAGCGTGCACTAAATATACAACCCGTAACCACAGCCCTTTCTTGCTCTAACCCATTCATGAACGGTCACACGGAGACCCTAAAACCCCGGAATTTCAAGCGAACTATAACTCTAAAAAGCACTGGGCGGCCCCGCCCCTTCCCCTCCCCCAGCCCCCCTCAGTAACATGAGGCATGGGCAATCCTTTACGAACAGCGCTGATGGCGGGCATGCTGTGCGTGGTGCTGGTCGTCTTCTTGGGCAGCGAAGTTTTGGAACTTAACTCGCGGCTCGGTTCGCAGGTCCTGGCGGCGCGACCCCTCCCGGTTGACATGGACGTCACGGTGCTTGTCGTCGCGTCTTTCGCGCATCGAGAAGTCCTTTTAAACTGGCTGGTCGCGTCTGAGGTATGCCTGGGCCTTGCCAATTTGTTTTACACAAGCGCCAGCTTGGAAGGAAATGGTCATGCGGGCCGACCCCCACACGACAAATCACACAAACACAACAGGTCAAAGTCCTGAGTGAGAAAAGAACACACACGGTGGTGCAAGTGAAGAACAAAACAGGTTGTGGTTGTATTGTATTTGCCCCTCTACCTCTATTTCCCCCTGCCTATATTTCCTCCCTTCCTTTCGGTCAAAGCAGCTACGTCGAGTATTTCTTTTGTATAACTATAAGCACCTGTTTTGTGGGAAGTACTTGAGGAGGCTGCCAACTGCAAAAGATCAAAGGAAGGTAAATGTGCTGCAGCCCAAACGAAACACAGGTAAATCTGGGTTCAGTGGCGGACGTAAGTGTTCAACACGTGGGCGGCTTCGGATTTACATCTGAATGGCACCTGAATGTCAACGCTGAGAGATCACGTCAAGCGCGGGTAAACGGCGCGAGTAACTATGACTCTCTTAAGGTAGCCAAATGCCTCGTCTTCTAATTAAAAGACCAACCACAATGAACTCTAAAAGACGCGCATGAATGGACCAATGAGATTCCACACACTACTATCTGGCGAAACAGCAGTCAAGGGAACGGACTTGAAACTGTCAGCGGGGAAAGAAGACCCTGCTGAGTTTGACTCTAGTCTGACTTTGTGCAGTGACACGAGAGGTGTAGAACCTCGCTAAACTCGAAACCCCAACAGCAACACCAAATCCGCGACGTCTCGATCATCTGCCTGGACGACCGGCTGAACGCGTGGCTGGTAGCACTGGGCGGCCAGTGCACGTTCAACCTGCGGTACCCAGAAGATCCGCCGTTCTGGAAAACGAAGCGCAATCGACGGTGCGCCAAGTCGTACCACTTGCACAAAGCTTCGCTGCCGGAATGCAAGGTTTGCACTTTCGCCACCAAACGACTCTCTTCCCCGCAAGGGCTCTCATAAGCCGATTTTGGTAGCAAATCTCTCATCGAGGGGTTGTGTAAATGACTCCCCGCTAACGCAGCAAGAAGACCAAGAGCAGATCGGGACGTTGGGACCGTAACAAGCCGAAGAAGGAGTCCAAAAGCGAAGCAACAACACCAAAACGTTTCCCAAAGGACATCTCGAAGCGGTGGGGGGCCACCCTGTGCTATGCATGGGGCTCGCTTACTTCAAAACTCATCGATACTGCACAATGCAAGTAGTCAACCAGTCGAACAACGTGAGCAACAAAGGGAGGCACACACACTCACACACGCTGGGCTAGACTCCGCTCAGGGGTTACCCATTACCGAGATCAGACACGCTCACACACGCTGGGCTAGACTCCGCTCAGGGGTTACACATTACCGAGATCACACACGCTGGGCTAGACTCCGCTCAGGGGTTACCCATTACCGAGATCACACACGCTCACACACGCTGGGCTAGACTCCGCTCAGGGGTTACCCATTACCGAGATCACACACGCTGGGCTAGACTCCGCTCAGGGGTTACCCATTACCGAGATCACACACGCTCACACACGCTGGGCTAGACTCCGCTCAGGGGTTACCCATTACCGAGATCACACACGCTGGGCTAGACTCCGCTCAGGGGTTACCCATTACCGAGATCACACACGCTCACACACGCTGGGCTAGACTCCGCTCAGGGGTTACCCATTACCGAGATCACACACGCTCACACACGCTGGGCTAGACTCCGCTCAGGGGTTACCCATTACCGAGATCACACACGCTGGGCTAGACTCCGCTCAGGGGTTACCCATTACCGAGATCACACACGCTCACACACGCTGGGCTAGACTCCGCTCAGGGGTTACCCATTACCGAGATCACACACGCTCACACACGCTGGGCTAGACTCCGCTCAGGGGTTACCCATTACCGAGATCACACACGCTCACACACGCTGGGCTAGACTCCGCTCAGGGGTTACCCATTACCGAGATCACACACGCTCACACACGCTGGGCTAGACTCCGCTCAGGGGTTACCCATTACCGAGATCACACACGCTGGGCTAGACTCCGCTCAGGGGTTACCCATTACCGAGATCACACACGCTCACACACGCTGGGCTAGACTCCGCTCAGGGGTTACCCATTACCGAGATCACACACGCTCACACACGCTGGGCTAGACTCCGCTCAGGGGTTACCCATTACCGAGATCACACACGCTCACACACGCTGGGCTAGACTCCGCTCAGGGGTTACCCATTACTGAGATCACACACACTCACACACGTGCAGAGAAGGGCAGCTGGCGCATGGCCAACAGTGAAGCGAACAGGAAATAAGAAAGCGAAGTGGTTCCAAACACGACGCGGCTCGCTGCTCCGTGTGCACAAGAAGGCGCCTCCCCCCGGATACATGTTGCAGCCAGCAGCACACGGGACACGAAGCGGGGAGCCATTGTCAAACAAAGCTACAGTTCCGGACAGCGCGTGGTCATCACGAGCAGCAAGAAGGAGCGTCAGCTGTGACGTAAGGAACTGGGCCATTCTCCGCAACAGGGGTTACCCATACATGAATTCGAACTCTCACATACGTGCTTGCACCGATTGCCACCCAGATGAAATATGCATTGCAACGCCCATGCAATGCACAGGGTGGCCCCCCACCGCTTCGAGATGTCTTTTGGGAAACGTGCCGCTGCGTGACGATGTCAGCGGTCAGCGCAGCCTGCCGGATCTCCCGCAGAGGGTTGAGCAGCCAAACTGCGTCCAAGTCGCTGATGATGATGTCCTTACCGGACTCGGTGCTGCTCCGGATGAGGTCGATGCGGGGCTCGCTTACTTCAGACCGCAGCAAAACTCATTGCTACTGCGCAGTGCAAGTAGTCGACTAGTCGAACAACGTGAGCAACAAAGGGAAGCACACACACTCACACACCCACGTCCTTGCACCGATTGCCACCCAAATGCAATTTGCATACCAAATTTCCAAAAAAAATACAATATGGAACCCTTTCGACGCTACCCGGAGACTTTTACAACCCCCGATTTTTTTCTTTGTATAAGCACCTGCTTTGTAGGAAATGCTTGAGGAGACTGCCAGTTGCGATAGATCAAAGGAGGTAAATGTGCTGTAGCCCACACGAAACACAGGTAAATCTGGGTTTAGTGGCGGGCGTAAGCGTTCAACAAAAAAGACCCACTTTGTAGTTGTATTGTTTTCTCCCCCTCTAGCCTCCTTCGAAATGAGCACAAGGCAGTCCTTCGAGTATTTTTAAGCGAGCTTTCACTCCAAAAACGCACTCACGCAGGAAGGGTGCAGCAAGGACCAGATGTGCGCTGCGGTGACGTACGACAGCAACCTCGAGACATGCTCGTGGTGCCACCGAGGGTTCAAACTGGACGCTACGGACGACGGCGTGTCGACCGCGATCCGTGCGAATTTGGCCCACCTGTGGAAGGCCCGCATCGACCTCATCCGGAGCAGCACCGAGTCCGGCAAGGACATCATCATCAGCGACTTGGACGCAGTTTGGCTGCTCAACCCTCTGCGGGAGATCCGGCAGGCTGCGCTGACCGCCGACATCGTCACGCAGCGGGGCACGTTTCCCAAGGACATCTCGAAGCGGTGGGGGGCCACCCTGTGCATGGGATTCGCCTACTTCAAAGCAAGCCATGCAGTCGTCGAGTTCCTCAAGTCGGTCGACTCGTTCGTCGACGAGAGCGGCGACGACCAAGACGCGATGAACCGAGCCCTGCTCGCTGCGAACGTCACGTGGCGAGACGCGCCGCTGGCGGTGCTCAACAACACGTCGCAGGACAAAGCGACCACGCAGACCGGCATGCAGGTCGTCCTCCTCCCGCACTCTCGGTTCCCGCGCCACTGCCCCGCCCCGTTGCCGCCCACGACGGTATGTATGGCACTGAGGAACCGATTTGTCTGAAAACAGAAACTGTCGTAGATCACCATTGTGCGCACACGGTATTTCACTGAGGAACCGATTTGTCTGAAAACAGAAACTGTCGTAGATCACCATTGTGCGCACACGGTATTTCACTGAGGAACCGATTTGTCTCCAAACAGAAACTGTCGTAGATCACCATTGTGCGCACACGGTATTTCACTGAAGAACCGATTTGTCTCAAAACAGAAACTGTCGTAGATCACCATTGTGCGCACACGGTATTTCACTGAAGAACCGATTTGTCTCAAAACAGAAACTGTCGTAGATCACCATTGTGCGCACACGGTATTTCACTGAAGAACCGATTTGTCTCAAAACAGAAACTGTCGTAGATCACCATTGTGCGCACACGGTATTTCACTGAAGAACCGATTTGTCTCAAAACAGAAACTGTCGTAGATCACCATTGTGCGCACACGGTATTTCACTGAGGAACCGATTTGTCTCAAAACAGAAACTGTCGTAGATCACCATTGTGCGCACGGTATTTCACTCCCGAAACGTGACCTTGTAAGAGACAAGCGTGAGTTACCACCTCAAACCAAGGCGAGTGGTCCCGAAACGTGAAACCCCCACAGGTAGTGGCGCACTGCTTCGACAAAGGCGTGTCGAAGTCGGATCCCACCGAAAAGATAGCGCGCGCCCGCTCCCGCGGGCTTTGGGTCCTGGCTGACGACTGGAAGAAGCGCTACCTGCGTGACGACTTCGGCGCGTACCTGCGAAGCCTCCGGAAGTGACGCCTGCCACACGTTTCGCATATCACCTGGCTGTCGACTGGAAGAATGGCTATTTGCGTGACACCTTCGGCGCTACACCTTTCGCCTATCACCTGGCTGTCGACTGGAAGAATGGCTATCTGCGTGACACCTTCGGCGCTACACCTTTCGCCTATCACCTGGCTGACGACTGCAAGAATGGCTATCTGCGTGACACCTTCGGCGCTATACCTTTCGCCTATCACCTGGCTGACGACTGCAAGAATGGCTATCTGCGTGACACCTTCGGCGCTATACCTTTCGCCTATCACCTGGCTGACGACTGGAAGAATGGCTATCTGCGTGACACCTTCGGCGCTATACCTTTCGCCTATCACCTGGCTGTCGACTGGAAGTATGGCTATCGCGTGACACCTTCGGCGCATACCTGCGGAGCCTCCGGAAGTGACGCCTGCCACACATTTCGCCTATCACCTGGCTGTCGACTGGAAGAATGGCTATCTGCGTGACACCTTCGGCGCTACACCTTTCGCCTATCACCTGGCTGACGACTGGAAGAATGGCTATCTGCGTGACACCTTCGGCGCTACACCTTTCGCCTATCACCTGGCTGACGACTGGAAGAATGGCTATCTGCGTGACACCTTCGGCGCTATACCTTTCGCCTATCACCTGGCTGACGACTGGAAGAATGGCTATCTGCGTGACACCTTCGGCGCTACACCTTTCGCCTATCACCTGGCTGTCGACTGGAAGTATGGCTATCTGCGTGACACCTTCGGCGCATACCTGCGGAGCCTCCGGAAGTGACGCCTGCCACACATTTCGCCTATCACCTGGCTGTCGACTGGAAGAATGGCTATCTGCGTAACACCTTCGGCGCTACACCTTTCGCCTATCACCTGGCTGTCGACTGGAAGTATGGCTATCGCGTGACACCTTCGGCGCATACCTGCGGAGCCTCCGGAAGTGACGCCTGCCACACATTTCGCCTATCACCTGGCTGTCGACTGGAAGAATGGCTATCTGCGTGACACCTTCGGCGCTACACCTTTCGCCTATCACCTGGCTGTCGACTGGAAGTATGGCTATCGCGTGACACCTTCGGCGCATACCTGCGGAGCCTCCGGAAGTGACGCCTGCCACACATTTCGCCTATCACCTGGCTGTCGACTGGAAGAATGGCTATCTGCGTGACACCTTCGGCGCTACACCTTTCGCCTATCACCTGGCTGACGACTGGAAGAATGGCTATCTGCGTGACACCTTCGGCGCTATACCTTTCGCCTATCACCTGGCTGACGACTGCAAGAATGGCTATCTGCGTGACACCTTCGGCGCTATACCTTTCGCCTATCACCTGGCTGACGACTGGAAGAATGGCTATCTGCGTGACACCTTCGGCGCTACACCTTTCGCCTATCACCTGGCTGTCGACTGGAAGTATGGCTATCTGCGTGACACCTTCGGCGCTATACCTTTCGCCTATCACCTGGCTGACGACTGGAAGAATGGCTATCTGCGTGACACCTTCGGCGCTACACCTTTCGCCTATCACCTGGCTGTCGACTGGAAGTATGGCTATCTGCGTGACACCTTCGGCGCATACCTGCGGAGCCTCCGGAAGTGACGCCTGCCACACATTTCGCCTATCACCTGGCTGTCGACTGGAAGAATGGCTATCTGCGTAACACCTTCGGCGCTACACCTTTCGCCTATCACCTGGCTGTCGACTGGAAGTATGGCTATCGCGTGACACCTTCGGCGCATACCTGCGGAGCCTCCGGAAGTGACGCCTGCCACACATTTCGCCTATCACCTGGCTGTCGACTGGAAGAATGGCTATCTGCGTGACACCTTCGGCGCTACACCTTTCGCCTATCACCTGGCTGACGACTGGAAGAATGGCTATCTGCGTGACACCTTCGGCGCTATACCTTTCGCCTATCACCTGGCTGACGACTGCAAGAATGGCTATCTGCGTGACACCTTCGGCGCTATACCTTTCGCCTATCACCTGGCTGACGACTGGAAGAATGGCTATCTGCGTGACACCTTCGGCGCTACACCTTTCGCCTATCACCTGGCTGTCGACTGGAAGTATGGCTATCTGCGTGACACCTTCGGCGCATACCTGCGGAGCCTCCGGAAGTGACGCCTGCCACACATTTCGCCTATCACCTGGCTGTCGACTGGAAGAATGGCTATCTGCGTGACACCTTCGGCGCTACACCTTTCGCCTATCACCTGGCTGTCGACTGGAAGTATGGCTATCGCGTGACACCTTCGGCGCATACCTGCGGAGCCTCCGGAAGTGACGCCTGCCACACATTTCGCCTATCACCTGGCTGTCGACTGGAAGAATGGCTATCTGCGTGACACCTTCGGCGCTATACCTTTCGCCTATCACCTGGCTGACGACTGCAAGAATGGCTATCTGCGTGACACCTTCGGCGCTATACCTTTCGCCTATCACCTGGCTGACGACTGGAAGAATGGCTATCTGCGTGACACCTTCGGCGCTATACCTTTCGCCTATCACCTGGCTGTCGACTGGAAGTATGGCTATCGCGTGACACCTTCGGCGCATACCTGCGGAGCCTCCGGAAGTGACGCCTGCCACACATTTCGCCTATCACCTGGCTGTCGACTGGAAGAATGGCTATCTGCGTGACACCTTCGGCGCTACACCTTTCGCCTATCACCTGGCTGACGACTGGAAGAATGGCTATCTGCGTGACACCTTCGGCGCTATACCTTTCGCCTATCACCTGGCTGACGACTGCAAGAATGGCTATCTGCGTGACACCTTCGGCGCTATACCTTTCGCCTATCACCTGGCTGACGACTGGAAGAATGGCTATCTGCGTGACACCTTCGGCGCTACACCTTTCGCCTATCACCTGGCTGTCGACTGGAAGTATGGCTATCTGCGTGACACCTTCGGCGCATACCTGCGGAGCCTCCGGAAGTGACGCCTGCCACACATTTCGCCTATCACCTGGCTGTCGACTGGAAGAATGGCTATCTGCGTAACACCTTCGGCGCTACACCTTTCGCCTATCACCTGGCTGTCGACTGGAAGTATGGCTATCGCGTGACACCTTCGGCGCATACCTGCGGAGCTTCCGGAAGTGACGCCTGCCACACATTTCGCCTATCACCTGGCTGTCGACTGGAAGAATGGCTATCTGCGTGACACCTTCGGCGCATACCTGCGGAGCCTCCGGAAGTGACGCCTGCCACACATTTCGCCTATCACCTGGCTGTCGACTGGAAGTATGGCTATCTGCGTGACACCTTCGGCGCATACCTGCGGAGCCTCCGGAAGTGACGCCTGCCACACATTTCGCCTATCACCTGGCTGACGACTGCAAGAATGGCTATCTGCGTGACACCTTCGGCGCTATACCTTTCGCCTATCACCTGGCTGACGACTGCAAGAATGGCTATCTGCGTGACACCTTCGGCGCTATACCTTTCGCCTATCACCTGGCTGACGACTGGAAGAATGGCTATCTGCGTGACACCTTCGGCGCTACACCTTTCGCCTATCACCTGGCTGTCGACTGGAAGTATGGCTATCTGCGTGACACCTTCGGCGCTATACCTTTCGCCTATCACCTGGCTGTCGACTGGAAGAATGGCTATCTGCGTGACACCTTCGGCGCTACACCTTTCGCCTATCACCTGGCTGTCGACTGGAAGTATGGCTATCTGCGTGACACCTTCGGAGCATACCTGCGGAGCCTCCGAAGTGACGCCTGCCACACATTTCGCCTATCACCTGGCTGTCGACTGGAAGTATGGCTATCTGCGTGACACCTTCGGCGCATACCTGCGGAGCCTCCGGAAGTGACGCCTGCCACACATTTCGCCTATCACCTGGCTGACGACTGCAAGAATGGCTATCTGCGTGACACCTTCGGCGCTATACCTTTCGCCTATCACCTGGCTGACGACTGCAAGAATGGCTATCTGCGTGACACCTTCGGCGCTATACCTTTCGCCTATCACCTGGCTGACGACTGGAAGAATGGCTATCTGCGTGACACCTTCGGCGCTACACCTTTCGCCTATCACCTGGCTGTCGACTGGAAGTATGGCTATCTGCGTGACACCTTCGGCGCTATACCTTTCGCCTATCACCTGGCTGTCGACTGGAAGAATGGCTATCTGCGTGACACCTTCGGCGCTACACCTTTCGCCTATCACCTGGCTGTCGACTGGAAGTATGGCTATCTGCGTGACACCTTCGGAGCATACCTGCGGAGCCTCCGAAGTGACGCCTGCCACACATTTCGCCTATCACCTGGCTGTCGACTGGAAGTATGGCTATCTGCGTGACACCTTCGGCGCATACCTGCGGAGCCTCCGGAAGTGACGCCTGCCACACATTTCGCCTATCACCTGGCTGTCGACTGGAAGAATGGCTATCTGCGTAACACCTTCGGCGCTACACCTTTCGCCTATCACCTGGCTGTCGACTGGAAGTATGGCTATCGCGTGACACCTTCGGCGCATACCTGCGGAGCTTCCGGAAGTGACGCCTGCCACACATTTCGCCTATCACCTGGCTGTCGACTGGAAGAATGGCTATCTGCGTGACACCTTCGGCGCATACCTGCGGAGCCTCCGGAAGTGACGCCTGCCACACATTTCGCCTATCACCTGGCTGTCGACTGGAAGTATGGCTATCTGCGTGACACCTTCGGCGCATACCTGCGGAGCCTCCGGAAGTGACGCCTGCCACACATTTCGCCTATCACCTGGCTGACGACTGCAAGAATGGCTATCTGCGTGACACCTTCGGCGCTATACCTTTCGCCTATCACCTGGCTGACGACTGCAAGAATGGCTATCTGCGTGACACCTTCGGCGCTATACCTTTCGCCTATCACCTGGCTGACGACTGGAAGAATGGCTATCTGCGTGACACCTTCGGCGCTACACCTTTCGCCTATCACCTGGCTGTCGACTGGAAGTATGGCTATCTGCGTGACACCTTCGGCGCTATACCTTTCGCCTATCACCTGGCTGTCGACTGGAAGAATGGCTATCTGCGTGACACCTTCGGCGCTACACCTTTCGCCTATCACCTGGCTGTCGACTGGAAGTATGGCTATCTGCGTGACACCTTCGGAGCATACCTGCGGAGCCTCCGAAGTGACGCCTGCCACACATTTCGCCTATCACCTGGCTGTCGACTGGAAGTATGGCTATCTGCGTGACACCTTCGGCGCATACCTGCGGAGCCTCCGGAAGTGACGCCTGCCACACATTTCGCCTATCACCTGGCTGACGACTGCAAGAATGGCTATCTGCGTGACACCTTCGGCGCTATACCTTTCGCCTATCACCTGGCTGACGACTGCAAGAATGGCTATCTGCGTGACACCTTCGGCGCTATACCTTTCGCCTATCACCTGGCTGACGACTGGAAGAATGGCTATCTGCGTGACACCTTCGGCGCTACACCTTTCGCCTATCACCTGGCTGTCGACTGGAAGTATGGCTATCTGCGTGACACCTTCGGCGCATACCTGCGGAGCCTCCGAAGTGACGCCTGCCACACATTTCGCCTATCACCTGGCTGTCGACTGGAAGTATGGCTATCTGCGTGACACCTTCGGCGCATACCTGCGGAGCCTCCGGAAGTGACGCCTGCCACACATTTCGCCTATCACCTGGCTGTCGACTGGAAGTATGGCTATCTGCGTGACACCTTCGGCGCATACCTGCGGAGCCTCCGGAAGTGACGCCTGCCACACATTTCGCCTATCACCTGGCTGACGACTGCAAGAATGGCTATCTGCGTGACACCTTCGGCGCTATACCTTTCGCCTATCACCTGGCTGACGACTGCAAGAATGGCTATCTGCGTGACACCTTCGGCGCTATACCTTTCGCCTATCACCTGGCTGACGACTGGAAGAATGGCTATCTGCGTGACACCTTCGGCGCTACACCTTTCGCCTATCACCTGGCTGTCGACTGGAAGTATGGCTATCTGCGTGACACCTTCGGCGCTATACCTTTCGCCTATCACCTGGCTGTCGACTGGAAGAATGGCTATCTGCGTGACACCTTCGGCGCTACACCTTTCGCCTATCACCTGGCTGTCGACTGGAAGTATGGCTATCTGCGTGACACCTTCGGAGCATACCTGCGGAGCCTCCGAAGTGACGCCTGCCACACATTTCGCCTATCACCTGGCTGTCGACTGGAAGTATGGCTATCTGCGTGACACCTTCGGCGCATACCTGCGGAGCCTCCGGAAGTGACGCCTGCCACACATTTCGCCTATCACCTGGCTGTCGACTGGAAGAATGGCTATCTGCGTGACACCTTCGGCGCTACACCTTTCGCCTATCACCTGGCTGTCGACTGGAAGTATGGCTATCGCGTGACACCTTCGGCGCATACCTGCGGAGCCTCCGGAAGTGACGCCTGCCACACATTTCGCCTATCACCTGGCTGTCGACTGGAAGAATGGCTATCTGCGTGACACCTTCGGCGCTACACCTTTCGCCTATCACCTGGCTGTCGACTGGAAGTATGGCTATCGCGTGACACCTTCGGCGCATACCTGCGGAGCCTCCGGAAGTGACGCCTGCCACACATTTCGCCTATCACCTGGCTGTCGACTGGAAGAATGGCTATCTGCGTGACACCTTCGGCGCTACACCTTTCGCCTATCACCTGGCTGTCGACTGGAAGAATGGCTATCTGCGTGACACCTTCGGCGCTACACCTTTCGCCTATCACCTGGCTGACGACTGGAAGTATGGCTATCTGCGTGACACCTTCGGCGCTATACCTTTCGCCTATCACCTGGCTGACGACTGGAAGAATGGCTACCTGCGTGACTACTTCGCCGGCGCATGCCTGCAGGACGCCTCCCACACATTCCGCCGATCGCCAGGAAGATGCCTCGAACAACGGCTACCTGCGTGACACCTTCGGCGCATACGGAAGACCCGTTTTGCCCTAACACCGGCACACAAACTGGCGGTCGACAAAACATGGCCTTCACCCGGCGCAAGCACACCACGCGCTCTCTCAATTTACCGCCTTTTATTTTACATAAGCGCCAGAACAGCTCGACAAAAGCTGCCAGACAAAGAACCGAAGGGATTCCCAAGTGTTGTGACTACCGAACCACGTGTTGAACGGACGTGAGGTCATGCGGGCATGCGGGTCTACCCCTTCACGACAAGACACACAAAAACACAACAGGTCAAAAGTCCTGGGTGAGATAGCAACACACGGTGGTGTAAGCGAAGAAGAAGAAAGAAAAAGTCCGCTCCTGGTCCAGGAACGTGACGGTCAACCACAGCTTGCAAAGCTTGAGTCGGAGGCAGCACAGTGCCACAACCCCGTCCGCTCTGCCCTGTGGCTGACCGTCTCGACGAGCTTGTGTTCAGCGCAAGCGCCAAGCCCCAAGGTGCGCCACGCCTTGATGCTTTAGTTTGGGAAGTCGGTAGCCACTTGACCCATAGGCCCGTGGCTCTGCAGTACCGCCGAACACGTGAAGCTTAGCTCCCGTGTAGCAGGCTTTCCCTGGCACCACGGTGGTGTAAGCGAAGAAGAAGAAAGAGAAAAAACGAAAAAAAAACGTTCGTCGACCGCACAAAAAGCCGCTCCGGGACCGTCCAGGAACGTGTGACTACGAACTTCGTCAGCAACTGAGGGGCGCTCAGAGTGCCAATACTCTAAGCGCCCCGGTTCGGCCAGTCGGTCGACTCGGGCAATGCTGTTCAGGCATTGGGTCCTGCGTCCGGCAACGCCATTGTTCGTTGGTTTTCCTCGACCACACGCGTCGTCGGACCGTCTGTAAGGCAACCTTACCACCAGCCGCTTCAAACCAGACGCTCAACAGGAGTGGGAAGATGAATAGTTTGCTTGCCATTTCACTTGTACTGTCGGAGGCAGCAGTGCTACAACCCCGCCCTGTGGCTGACCGTCTCGACGAGCTTGTGTTCAGCGCGAGCGCCAAGCCCCAAGGGGCGCCACGCCTTGATGCTTTATTTCGGAAAATCGGTAGCCACTGCATCTCGAGAGTAGCGACACATCGAAAGGAAACCATGTCAGCTGCTGCGAACAGAGGTGCTACGAAACTTTCCAAGGAGCCCCCAGATTCCTCATTTTGGAGTCATGAAGCTCTCCCCCCAGGCATCTTGTTAAGAACCTTCCATCCATCCATCAGCCGGCTGACCCCCCCCCCCCCCCCCCCCCCCCTCAGGCTATTTTCACTGTGGAGGGGGGAGACGCTACCTGTCACACTCTAAGGTGGTCACCACGGTGGGCGGTCAGAAAAAAAAATTTTTTTTTTTGCCCCAAATACCCCAAATACCACACTTTGGAAAAGTTTTGTGGGCCCACTTTTGGCAGGGAATTTTGACCATTTCACCTTAGAGAATTTGACCACCCAGCCTCCAAGGCAACTGCACTGTAGAGGGGGGGGGGGGGGTCTGGTTTATCCGGCCATCCGGCCAAAGTGGCTGATCCTTAACAAGAGCGCTGTCTCCCCCCCAGAGTTTCCACAAATGGCGCAATGCATCTCAGACAGCCCCCTTCCATCCGTTCCGTAAGGGGTGAGCAGAAAATATCCCACCAATAGCTAGCCTGGCTCACCCTTCCCGCGCGAGCTGCCCCCCTCTAACCTGCCCAGTTTGAGTAAAGCCAAAGGGCTGCAGCCGCGGCGCGTACCGCTTGGGAACACATTCGATGCGTTTCTCACGAGAAAGCTGGGAGGTGGAGATTGACCGAAGCGACACTTACACGGCCCAGCCTCCAGAATTTGAAACCGAAAAGGCCATCCCCACGGGCAGTTGAGTTCCGCTAAAAGAAATCTCATCCCTCTGACTGCGTTCGTTCGATTCTCGATTCGACGATGATTGGCTTGCTGATCATTACCGATTGATCCGGCTTGAATTGCCAATGCGCGGAAAATGCCAGGTTCAATGGTCCCATTCATCCATGGCCCAATTGTACCTATTGGAGCCGGTCCGTCCCTATCTCTTGAAACTGCATCGAAGTGCCTGCCGCTATCACAGTGAAGCACGGTCCACCACGGTCTATCAGGTCCATCTCTAGTCCCTCGAGCAGAGCTGCATTGAATGGCCCGGTGCTGTATTCTTCGGTCTATCACGGTCTATCAAGAGGGGATGGACCGGCTCACCATTGTCAAGTTGACGAATTAAGCACGGAAATCGTGAAACAAAAGCGACTACTCTTGTCGTCGCTTTACTTATCCAATGATGGAAAGACGACTGCTGCTCCCTTGTGGGGTTAGGGCCTTCGGATCCGTAGCTTATCCGTTTCCAGCGACAAACGGGCTTCGGCTCGCGAATCCTCGTTTGGAGACACCAGTCAGGTGGGGTGTTTGGCTGGGGCCGAAAGCTGAGAAATGAATGGAATGTGAATGCATCGTATAAGCAAGACACGATACATAATCTAGCATCGGAGCTGTCTATTGCATCTTCGGATCCGTAGCTTATCCGTTTCCAGCGACAAACGGGCTTCGGCTCGCGAATCCTCGTTTGGAGACCCCAGTCAGGTCGGGAGTTTGGCTGCGGCACATCTGTTACACATTAACGCAGGCGGCCGCTGTAGGTTTGCGAAGAGTCGGGAAGCAGCGAGCGCAAAAAGCGCACCTCCTCGTGTTCGACCACCGCGAACTAAGAAAGTCTCCACGGTTCTGTAAAACCGTGCGGATGAGAATAATCCCCGACAAGGGATCGCCAGGAAGGGGGAAGAAGGGCGAACCAAATAAAGTTAAGCAACCGAAAGAGTCCGAACAAAGAAAGTTACAACGCCTTCCTTTTCGTTTCTCCTTTACCTTGCATCAAATAGGTGTCACGGCAAGTTTTAGCAGCCGCTGCTTAACAATCGCAGTTGCATGTTAATCCATGTGGTTCATGTACTTAAAAGAACTCAATGCTTAACAAAATTTGACGTGGGCGGCTTTAGATCTACATCTGAATGACACCTCAACCACAAGATGTTGTCGACAACAAACAAGTAAAAGAATAAAACAAAACTACGCATTTCTTTACATGAGCTCGTGTCATGGGGGGGTTTTCACGAGGCGACACTGTTGGCCGCACCTTAATTGAGTCGCGGTTGCCGAACCCCCAACCGCCAGCATGGTGTACTTGATGCGACGCGGAACAAGTGCTGACAGCACCGCCCGGCGAATAGAAGCCACAAAAGTGGCAAATCGACTGGTCGGGGGGTACTTAGCAGCCAGTGGCCTGATGGCTGAGTGCACACCTAAGCAGGGCTGCATCCTCGTGTTGTAGCCGTGTTGTGTATAAGGCTTCGTGGGGGCCTGGTCAACCACCTCATCACAATAGGCGCAAACCTTTTTCGACAGTGATTGGACAGTCGGGATGCCGGGAGCGGGTCTCCATGAAGAAGAGAAAAGTAGAGCAAGACCTGCCCCCTGCGGCCCCCTGCGCCTGCTGTCTCCGGCTGCTTCGGCAGACGACACATACTACTACTACTTCATAAGCGCCAGCTTGAAAGGAAATGCTCGACGATGCTGCCTGACAAAGAACAGAAGGATCCCAAGTGCTGTATCTACCGAACCACGTGTTGAACGGACGTGAGGTCATGCGGGTCTACCCCTACACGACAAATCACACAAACACAACAGGGCAAAGTCCTGAGTAGAAACAACACACGGTAGTGTAAGCGAAGAACAAATCGACCGAAGCAGTGGGCGAAGAAGTGTATGGGGAGGTGTTCAGCGCCGTTGACAAGCGGACCGGCGACTTGGTCGCTTTGAAGCGGGTGAAGGACCTCGGGCCGACCGAAGAGGGGGTGCCGCCGTTGACAAGCGGACCGGCGACTTGGTCGCTTTGAAGCGGGTGAAGGACCTCGGGCCGACCGAAGAGGGGGTGCCGTGCAGCGAGATAGGGCTCCTGTCGCTGTTGGACCACGAGAATGCGGTCAGGCTGGTCGACGTGTGCCACCAGAACTGGATGCTGTACCTCGTGTTGGAGTTGTTTGTCGCAAACGAATCCCCGTGTGCAGCTGGCGGCGCCCACACCAAGCATTCACAGGTCGAACAACAGCCATCGTACACACTGTCAGATTGCCTTTTAACGCACATCATCACACACATACACACGTATCCGATTGCCACTTAACGCACATCATTGCATACACGTATCAGGTTACCACATAACGCGTACATACCCTCTCCGCCGCTATAGCTCCCGGCCACGTGATTTACGCGGTCGTTCACACCATTCGAACGGAAAGCCAGGCATTTGAAGCTGCCGATGTCCGACGGCAGTGACTGGTTCGACCGTCTCCAGGCACGCGGGAGCATCGCGAAAGTGGGCGAAGGAGTGTATGGGGAGGTGTTCAGCGCCGTTGACAAGCGGACCGGCGACTTGGTCGCTTTGAAGCGGGTGAAGGACCTCGGGCCGACCGAAGAGGGGGTGCCGTGCAGCGTCATACGGGAGATAGGGCTCCTGTCGCTGTTGGACCATGAGAATGTGGTCAGGCTGGTCGACGTGTGCCACCGGAACAGGATGCTGTACCTCGTGTTGGAGTTTGTGCCCGAGGATTTGGAGGGGGTCGTCCGCAAGAGGAAGGACGCGGGGCGGCCGATAACGTGCGAGGAGGCGTGTCGGATTGCGTGCCAGTTGCTGACAGGGGTAGGCTACTGCCACGACAGGCATGTCCTCCACCGCGACGTCAAACCGGCGAACGTCCTCGTCACCCACGGCGGGATATGCAAACTCTGCGACTTTGGCATCAGCCGTGCAGACTTAGTCCCGTGCGTTCAGCTCAGCAGGGACGTGGTAACCCTGTGGTACCGCGCGCCCGAGTTGCTCCTAGGCGCCTCGCAGTACGACGGCACAGTTGACGTGTGGAGCGTCGGCTGCGTGTTCGTCGAACTCCTCGCGGGGGCGCCGTTCTTCCGCGGGGACTCCGCCGTCGGGCAGCTGATGGCGATCTTCCAGACCCTGGGCACCCCCACCCCGGCGTCGTGGCCCGGCTGCGCGTCTCTGCCGTACTACGCAGCGGTCTTCCCGCAGTGGAAGCCGCTGAGTCTGTCCAGCGTCTTGAAATCCGACCCTGTGGTCTCGGATCTGGCTGCCCAGCTGTTGGTGGTGGACCCCAAAGTAAGGCCGACGGCTCGCAGAGCGTTGCAACACCGCCTGTTCAACTGCCCAGCTGTGGCATGAAAATTGACGTGTTGCATTCTCACACAGTGTCCTGTCGCCTATCTACTACCTGTTTCACTTTTCCCAGCAGCAAGGGGGCGGCTGCCTTTCGATAGCGGATGGACGGGTCGCATCTTTGTCGAGTGGCACGGTTCTCCCACTTGAACTCCAACGTTCGGCAGCTGATGGCGATCTTCCAGACCCTGGGCACCCCCACCTCGGCGTCGTGCCCCGGCTGCTCGTCTCTGCCGTACTCGCAGCGGTCTTCCCGCAGTGAAAGCCGCTGAGTCTATCCAGTATCCTGAAGTCCGACCTTGTGGTCTCCGCCCAGAGCGTTGCAACACCGCCTGTTCAACTGCCCAGCTGTGGCATGAAAATTGACGTGTTGCAGTCTCGCAGTGTCCTGTCGCCTATCTACTACCTGTTTCACTTTTCCCAGCAGCAAGGGAGCGGCTGCCTTTCGATAGCGGATGGACGGGTCGCATCTTTGTCGAGTGGCACGGTTCTCCCACTTGAATTCCAACGTTCGGCAGCTGATGGCGATCTTCCAGACCCTGGGCACCCCCACCCCGGAGTGAGGGCTGGTTCCCGGGCATAGCACATACCGGAGTTTACTTCGCAGATTGCCACCGTAAAAAGAAGACAAGTCAGTGCTGCCTAGCGAGTCGCAGTCACAATCAGAGCGAGCGCCCTGAGTTTTTAACTGATTGCTCAGACACGGTTGTAGGGGCCTTCTCCCCGTGACGGATTCGCCTGTGCTTTAGTAGCACGGGTGGTCCTGGCTGTGACGAGCTACGAACAGCCGCCTGACAAACCAGACTCACACCGCTGTCCTGTCTGCAGACACTCAGGTTCCGCGTGAGGAATTTCTTGGGCACAATCTTCCGTGCACTCTATTAGTGACTCTAAAAGCTTTTTCAATTGGGTTGCGTGTGTCAACGTGGATACATGCCCATCTCTCATCTCACCAACCACCTCTCATCCTCCGCTTGTCCAATCTAACCTGGTCGTATGCACCGCCAATTTGTTTCTCTCCCTTGATGCAAGCAGGGAACCGATGTGATCGTACCGTATGAGCCAACAAGCTACATCAACTCCCAAGAACGAACTGAGGGTTCTGCGGATGAACCCCATTATCGCACTTTACCAGAATCTATCTGCGCAAACCCCCCGATTGGGGCATCCTACCATGTGATCCACCACCAGGAGCCCCGTTCTGAGTGAAGGGCCGGGGTCGCATAATAACACGCCCCCCCCCCCCCCCCCCACTTTTTCTGCGAAGCAGACGCACAACGGGACGGTGCCACGGCATGATTCGGCAGCCGCTGCTAAACGAGTGCATGTTAATCCATGTGGTTCATGTACTTCAAAGAACTCAATGCTAAACGAACATCGACGTGGGCGGCATAGAGAAAGAAGAACTACTCTACGGCACCAGAAAGTCCAAAAACCCCATGGCAAAGAATGTAGAAGAAAAACGAAGTTGTCGACAACGAAAGAAAGAAAAGAACAGAAAATAAGACTCTGCATTCCGCGAAGAAGACTTGATGCTAGCATCAAACACATGAGAGGCAAGTAGCGCCTGAACACGAAACTAAGGTTTTCCCCCCTTGTGTCTGGAGCCGCCCAGGGCCACATTCATTGTGAATGTGTTCGTGGTGTCGGTCACAGGAGTCTTTTTCAGCTAGCCAAAGCGAGTAAAAGAGCGAAAGAGTACGTACAGTAGTGTAGTAGAGAAGAGTACGAGTGTAAAAGAATGGAGGTAGCACAAACTACCAGACCAGCGGAGGCCACTTTTCGATTGCACAGCCAGACGCGTGTCGAATAACTGTTATTATTCGACCCCTTTTATGCCACTGTATGTGGATACGTGCCTGGTATACACATCCGCCAACTTGCGATGCGTATCTCAGAGCACAGCACAGCAATGCCCCGATCAGTCCCGCTGTTGTGACAAAACAGAGCTCGCTTTTCCTCACACCCGCAATTGTTGAGCAGTACAAGCCCAGAGGTCTCGTCGCGTTCCAGGCAGCACGTCGACGGGAACAGAGCTGCGGCACTACAAAAAGCTGGGCGCACGGCATTGGCCCCTGCCAAGGCCGCTGAGCAGTTTATCGCTACGCTTGCCGAAAAGACTTGATGCACGGGGGATACGTCGGGTTCTCCTACTCCTGCTAGTCAAGCATTCCTTGCAGTATCGGGATAGTTTCAAGTGAAGAAGCTTGAAAGGGGGTTGGGGAGTCGTCAAGATGGCAACCTTGGACTTGCACCAAGACGGCACTACAGAAGCTGGGCGCACGGCCTCGGCCCCCTGTCAAGGCCGCTGTGCAGTCTGTTGCTACGCTCGGTGGAACAGTTGAGTCGTAGCTCATGACAAGCCAGATGACAAACCAGGTAGAAAAAAGGAGCCTGCTTTACGTTACGTCGAGTTCTCCTACTATCGACATCAAGAAAAGGTTTAGCCAACCCTTCCCTGCAGTATTGGGATAGGGGTTGGGGAGTCGTCAAAATGGCAACCTTGGACTTGCACCAAGACGGCACTACAGAAGCTGGGCGCACGGCCTCGGCCCCCTGTCAAGGCCGCTGTGCAGTCTGTTGCTAACAGTTGAGTCGGAGCTCATGACAAGCCAGATGACAAACCAGGTAGAAAAAAGGAGCCTGCTCTACGTTACGTCGAGTTCTCCTACTATCCTTGGGCAACATCAAGAAAAGGTTTAGTCAACCATTCCCTGCAGTATCGGGATAGTTTCAAGAGAAGAAGCTTGAAAGGGGGGGTTGGGGAGTCGTCAAGATGGCAACCTTCGCCCGGCATCAGGAGGTGATGGCAGCCGTGCGGCTCGCGCAGGAGCAAGGCCAGCTGGCGACGGACGAAGCGCTGCTGAAGGCCGGGACACGGAAAGACCGCCTCCTCGCGGAAATGCTCTACGGCGAGAAAGGCATCCAGAGCCTGCGCGCCGAAGGCCCGAGCCCCGCGTTTCAAGGCAGCAAGTCGGCGGGAACCGAGCTGAAGGACCTCCAACGGCTCCTGTGGCAGTACAAAAGCTGGGCGCACGGCATCTGCCCCGACAAGGCCTCCGAGCAGTTCATTGCAGAGCTGCGCGACGTGCCGTCAATCAAGATCGTGTCCGCGACGCAGGAGCTGGAGGAGAAGCAACGCGTCGAAGCTCTGCCGAAACACGCCGGGCCCCCGGCACCAGCAGCGCCTGCGCCTTACGCCGCTTATCCTGTCGCCCCCCAGCCAGCAGCGGTGCAGCAGGCCCAGGCCCAGCCAGCGCCCCAGGCCCCCCAGGCTGTTCCGCCGGCAATGGACGAATTCATGGAGGATGAGGAGTTGGTCATTGGGGACTTTGACCCCGATGATCCCGCGTTCGATATGGTCACGGACTTCTAAGCCTTCCGCCGTTTCCTTCGTGGGAGACACAAATGTGCTGCTGCTGAGGAGGCAGCCGAAATTGGACATCATGTCGGACCTCAGCTGTTGAAGATTTACGCGCTAAGCACAAGCATGTCACTCAGCGATGCTCCTAGTAACGGCGAGTGAACTTTTACGGATATCCGGAATGTGCTTCGGGAGGCAACTGGCGGCGTCGAGAAAAGTCTCCTGGAATGAGGTATCCACAGAGGGTGAGAGTCCGCCCTGTGAATAGATGGGCACAGAACTGGCGCACTGGCGTGCAGCACCCGTTGGGCATCGAGTTGTTGTTGACGCCGATGATCCCGCGCTCGACGTTTGATATGGTCAAGGACATGGCGTTCTACAAGTACAGCACACATTGAGTCACAGGATGCGGCGACCTTGTAAGGACTTAATGTCTTCGTCGTACGCCGTGACGTCTCAGCCCCGACAAGGCCTCCGAGCAGTTCATTGCAGCGCTGCGCGACGTGCCGTCAATCAAGATCGTGTCCGCGACGCAGGAGCTGGAGGAGAAGCAACGCGTCGAAGCCCTGCCGAAACACGCCGGGCCCCCGGCACCGGCAGCGCCTGCGCCTTACGCCGCTTATCCTGTCGCCCCCCAGCCAGCAGCGGTGCAGCAGCCCCAGGCCCAGCCAGCGCCCCAGGCCCCCCAGGCTGCTCCGCCGGCAATGGACGAATTCATGAAGGATGAGGAGTTGGTCATTGGGAACTTTGACCCCGATGATCCCGCGTTCGATATGGTCACGGACTTCTAGGCCTTCCGCCGCTTCCTTCGTGGGAGACACAAATGTGCTGCTGCTGAGGAGGCAGCCGAAATTGGACATCATGTCCTTCCGTGGTCGGACCTCAGCTGTTGAAGATTTACGCCCCCGGCACCGGCAGCGCCTGCGCCTTCCGCCGCTTATCCTGTCGCTCCCCAGCCTGTTCCGCTGGCGATGACGACTTCATGGAGGATGAGGAGTTGGTCATTGGGGACTTTGACCCCGATGATCCCGCGTTCGATATGGCCACGGACTTCTGAGCCTTCCGCCGCTTCCTTCGTGGGAGACACCACCCTGCTGCTGAGGAGGCGGCGACAGGGCAAAAGCATTCTGTGTATGTGCTGGCGTGCATCGTTGAGACGCCTGAACAATCCGCAGTCAACGATATTTGAGCGTTCTTGGCGCTTCTGTGGCGACCAACGGTAGGCGATGGTGTGTAAATGATTTCGTGCAGTCATTGAAAACTTGGGTCGAACGATCGTCCTGCACTCAGCAACGCCACTGACCTCTAAGCGTTCTCGGCGCTTCTGTCGTGCTTCTTGCGTGTGCGCAGGTTCTACGTGTGATGGCGTGCAGTCATTGAAGACTTGAATCCGAACGATCGTCCTGCTACTTAGCAACGTCACTGACCTCTGAGCGTTATCGGCGCTTCTGTCGTGTTTCTTGTGCACAGGTTCTACGCGTGCTGGCGTCATTGTAGACTTGGGACGGAAGATCGTCGTGCTCCTTAGCAATGTCACTGGCCTCTGAGTGATCTCGGCGCTTCTTTCGTGTTTCTTGCCTGTGTGCGCAGGTTCTACGTGGAAAAAAGGCCATGGTTGCCTGATGTACGGACACGCAGCTCCGACCCTGTTTTCGGACCGACTGGCCCAGGCGGCAGGTCGACTTCAATCAACGTGAACCGTGTCTGGTACACGTTCCACCCCCTCCGCTCGCTTCGCGCCTTGCCCACACGGTGGGGTCTAGCCTCAAGAGTTGAAAAGCGGGTGTGGACTTCCGATCGTTTTGGTCGTAGCGCACCCGCTTTGCGGGTGTGGCTCGGGCACACTCTCTTTTTAACTCCCAGCTTCCGTGAGGTTGGACCTCGCCGTGCAGTCTAGATCTTTTTTAAAAGAGGAAGCGGGGGTGGATCAGTTCGTGTGCATGTTTCATGTCTCTTTCCCCGGCTTGCTTCACTCGACCAGCACTGACGACGTTTCAGGGCGCCGCAGTCGGCAACGAACGGTATGCGCGCAGCGGCTGTGACGGAATTGCCTTGTTGTGGAGGTGATTTCACCTTGTTTTCACACACTTCTGCGGCCATTATTTCAGCCTAAACGAGCATCCGACTTGTTCTGGATTTTCCGGAGCATTTTGGGGCCACCTGAGTGGTGGGTCCAGTTTCGGGTTTCTGACGACCCCCCCTTTTTCGGCAAACAGGGGTCTTTCAGGCCCCCTCGCTGGGTTTCGGCTCTGTGGGTAGGGCGCACAGACCGTAGGGCAAGGGCAGTGTTTTTCCTGTGTGGCTAAAAAAATATTAGTTCGCCTAAAACACTTTTTTCCACGAAAATGGGGTTGGCTAAAAAATTCCACCTGCACACAGTTCTACAGCAAGCTCACAAACCCAAACCCAGTTCTACACCAAGCCGGAAGCCACTACCTGCCGACCCTCCTAACACCATGCAAAAGATCGGTCGAGAGAAAGAAGAAAAAAAAGAAAAAGGCCGCCGAACACGTGAAGCTTGGCTCCCGTGTAGCAGGCTTTCCCTGGTACCTCGGTTCGATTCGGTCGAGAGAAAAAAATTTGACCTCTTCTTGTGAACCGTCCAATTTTTTAGCCAACCAATTTCATATTGTTGGCTGAGCGGAAAACCACTGGGCAAGGGGGTAAAAAACTTTCCGGAAATTGTCGTTATCCCAACTGACACAACAGAAGCGCGGCTGCCCATCCCTTGTCGCCGAAGTAGGGATGGTCATAAGCGAGAAGACGATAGCAGACTAGTCCCGCATCATGTCAACCTTTCGACTTCCAAGGGCGGCAACGGTAAGATATGCTTCGAAATCGCAAAATTCCAGCCCCAGAATGCCAAAAAAGAGCGAAGGCACTCCATAAGAAAAAAAAATGGAAATGGGTATAAAGTGGAAATTAACCTGTAGGTGCTTGGTCGGAGTTGGGTTAAGTTAACAACAGGGACACCCTACCAGGCTGCGCTGAGTGCAAACTGCCGGGTTAGGCTCCGTGCCCGGCACTGAGAAGCTTCCCGGTTCTGGCCCTGCGTGCGTACAGACCTTTGGAAACTCGCGGGAGAAAATGTAAGGGGAACGTTGGGGCAAGCTGGCGGACACCCTCGGCAGCATCGAGATGGAGAAGAGCACTGTGGGCAAGGTCCGGAACGTGCCGGGCTCCGTCGGGTACTTGGAGACGCTCAGCGAGACAGCCAGGAGGCAGAGGGAGGTGATTGGAGACGATGCTCTGCAGGCGTACAAGGAAGGCAGGCAGCGAGGTGGAGCTCGCCCTTGAGCGCGAAAGGCTCCGCGGGCCGTTCCATACCCAGAAGCCTGACGCGTGGACGACCTGCCTGTCGTCGACCAATCAGCCGTCGACATCATCCTCCAGAAGCCGCGCCATGTCCTCAAGCGCGAGCAGGCCCGGACAGCAGGCACAGCCTCCACGCATGCAGAGAAGGCAGTAGACCTAGCACTTCTTATCGTGAAAGCCTCCGTTCCTCAAAGTCCAAACCGAAAACCGTAGACAACCACAGCGAAGCAAGCCCACGTTGCCGCTCACAATCTAGCAGAAGAACACAAAATTCTGCCGAATAGTCTTCCTGGCTGCTCTTAGTTCAATCTCTCGATGAACCCCCGAGACACAACCTTATAAAGTCTCACAACGCAGAAACCTGACCCGTCTCTGAAAAGAAGCGAACCAAATCCAACACACACATACACACACACACGAAACCCGAAGAAAATGATGTCTACCAGCACAGACTTTGTCGGGATGCCGTCTCAGATCCCGCGCCTGCTGCAGAACCAAGCGAAGGACCGCCTCGAGCCGTTCCCGCAGCTGAAGACGGGGCGGCTGGTCAAAGGCATGCACAGCGGCTACGACCCTTGCAGAAAGGGCGCCGCCGGGTATGCCACCGCGGACAAGCTGGCGGACACCCTCGGCAGCATCGAGATGGAGAAGAGCACCGTGGGCAAGGTCCGGAACGTGCCGGGCTCCGTCGGGTACTTGGAGACGCTCAGCGAGACAGCCAGGAGGCAGAGGGAGGTGATTGGAGACGATGCTCTGCAGGCGTACAAGGAAGGCAGGCAGCGCGAGGTGGAGCTCGCCCTCGAGCGCGAAAGGCTCCGCGGGCCTTTCCAAACCCAGAAGCCCGACGCGTGGACGACCACCATGAAGGAGGCGCACGTGGACTTCCTGCCGGTTGTTGACCAATCAGCCGTCGACACCATCCTCCAGAAGCCGCGACACGTCCTCAAACGCGAGCAGGCCCGCAACCCGCCCGGGCCTAACCGCTTCGCCGACACGTTTTTAGAAACCAACGAAGCCATCAAAGACATCGACGCGTTGCAAACCCACTTCAAGTCGACCCAATCCAACGCATCAGCAACCGCCCGTGATAAAGCCAGGGGCAAGTCGTGGGTGGGCGGGCCTCCGAGGTCTACCTACAAGGCGCACATGCGCGAGTTCGACTCCGCCGAAGCCGACAAGCAAATGTCACGGCACGCGCGGGAGCCGTTGCTGCACAAGTCGCTGCAGGAGGCGACCGCCGAGCAGTTGGAAGAGGCGGCGCGGGCGAAGGAGCGGCGCGGCAAGCGGCACGAAGGCGACTTCGCGACGACGAACGCGGACACCTTCCGGGACCGCATCGCCGAAGCCGAGCCGACGGCGTACAAGAAGGCGCACTACTTCTTCAAGCTCGGGGACACGAACCAGATGCCCCGCCGCGGCGACGACCCGCTGCGGAAGCCGACCAACTTCGTCGACACGCGGAACACATCGCACATCGTCCCGGGACACTTCGAAACGTCCAAGGGCTTCCATGAAAAGGTTGCCGTGGCAGGGCTCAACCCGTAGTACTCCCCGTATCCTTTTCCAAAACATTCCGGCGGGAAATTGTGTGCATCGAACGTAGAAGCATCCGAGGGCCATTGCCGTGACAGGGCTCACTCCCTACATCCTCTTCCAAAGCCTCAAGCCTTGTAGCACCCTTTGGGTAGTTGTAGGAACAAAGCAGAGACACGAACCAGATGCCCCGCCGCGGCGACGACCCGCTGCGGAAGCCGACCAACTTCGTCGACACGCGGAACACATCGCACATCGTCCCGGGGCACTTCGAAACGTCCAAGGGCTTCCATGAAAAGGTTGCCGTGGCAGGGCTCAACCCGTAGTACTCCCCGCATCCTCTTTCAAAACCTTGTAGCGTTCTGTGGGTTATTGTAGGAACAAAGCCGAGAACGTCTGGCGACGAACGCAGACACGGATCGATGAAGTCGTGCCCAGGAAGCACAAAACGGGCCACTACTTCTTAAAGCTCGGAGACACGATCCAGAGCAGCAGGGCTCAACCCGTAGTACTCCCCGCATCCTCTTTCAAAACCTTGTAGCGTTCTGTGGGTTATTGTAGGAACAAAGCCGAGAACGTCTAGTGACGAACGCAGACACGGATCGCCGAAGTCGTGCCCAGGAAGCACAAAACGGGCCACTACTTCTTCAAGCTCGGGGACACGAACCAGATGCCCCGCCGCGGCGACGACCCGCTGCGGAAGCCGACCAACTTCGTCGACAAGCGGAACACATCGCACATCGTCCCGGGGCACTTCGAAACGTCCAAGGGCTTCCATGAAAAGGTTGCCGTGGCAGGGCTCACCCCGTAGTACTCCCCGCATCCTCTTTCAAAACCTAGTAGCGTTAATATGTTGTCGACAACAAACAAGTAAAAGAATGAGACAAAACTACGCATTTCTTTCCCCATTCTCTGTTGTAAAGTATGCCGCTACTATTCCTCTGTTGATGCAACAAGCTGCCCTCTCAAGCCCGATATTCGGACGACCAACCGGGGGGGCGTTTCTTTTTGCGGCAGATGGTAGGCGGGTCTACCGGACTTCCCTTCCGGGTACGGTGGTATCCTCCAACCTTTGCTTTCCTGTCAGGCATCGCCTCCCGACGCAGCGATTGCAGCTCTCTATTCGGGTGACGTCCTGGCAGGCATCTCTCGCCTCCCGACGCAGCGATGGCAGCTCTCTATTCGGGTGACGTCCTGGCAGGCATCTCTCGCCTCCCGACGCAGCGATTGCAGCTCTCTATTCGGGTGACGTCCTGGCAGGCATCTCTCGCCTCCCGACGCAGCGATGGCAGCTCTCTATTCGGGTGACGTCCTGGCAGGCATCTCTCGCCTCCCGACGCAGCGATGGCAGCTCTCTATTCGGGTGACGTCCTGGCAGGCATCTCTCGCCTCCCGACGCAGCGATGGCAGCTCTCTATTCGGGTGACGTCCTGGCAGGCATCTCTCGCCTCCCGACGCAGCGATGGCAGCTCTCTATTCGGGTGACGTCCTGGCAGGCATCTCTCGCCTCCCGACGCAGCGATGGCAGCTCTCTATTCGGGTGACGTCCTGGCAGGCATCTCTCGCCTCCCGACGCAGCGATGGCAGCTCTCTATTCGGGTGACGTCCTGGCAGGCATCTCTCGCCTCCCGACGCAGCGATTGCAGCTCTCTATTCGGGTGACGTCCTGGCAGGCATCTCTCGCCTCCCGACGCAGCGATGGCAGCTCTCTATTCGGGTGACGTCCTGGCAGGCATCTCTCGCCTCCCGACCCAGCGACGACAGCTCTCTATTCGGGTGACGTCCTGGCAGGCATCTCTCGCCTGCCGACGCAGCGATGGCAGCTCTCTATTCGGGTGACGTCCTGGCAGGCATCTCTCGCCTGCCGACGCAGCGATTGTAGCCGGGCCTCTGTGCTACAAGGTGGAATTGTCGCTTGAGCACCTCAGCCTTGTTCGCACATGATCGCTTCTACCGAACCGAAACAAGAAAAAGGGAAGAAGAAGCTATTAAAACTTAAAATCAACTTTGCAACGTACAACTTGCGGAAGGGATAGAAAGACTCGCCAGTTGTCGGATAGGAATCCATGAGAATGTTGAGTAGACTTCACCCACCCAGGCCACCCACCGGTACCTGGGGTATTGTGTGCGTATTGGGCCTCCATTGCTGACGACGATTCCCATCGTAAACTGCAATAGGATGGGTTTGCGGAGGGGGGGCTGTGTTCTCGCTCAGCAGGAGCTCGCATGCTTTGCCGTGTCGGGCGGGTGGACCGGTTTCCCTTTCGGGTAGCCGCTGTGTCCCCAACCACCTTTCCTTTTCCTGCCATTCCGGAACTTCTCGCCTACCGACAGCCCCCTGGGAGATGAGAAGGAAGGCTCATCGCTGAGTAGGAGATCGCATGCTTCAGCATGCCAGGCGGGTGGTCCGGATTTGTTTGCCTTTTGGGGTACCGCATGTCCCCTCACCTTGTCCTGCTAGAGGTATCGCGCCTGCTGATAGCGATTTTCCACTGTCCCTTCAGGCTTTCTGAACACCGCGTACTTGTCAATGATAGTGTCGAACCCCAAAAAAGGAAAATAAATACAGTCCAGACATTCCGCACCACGACGACGACTTGTCGACAATTTTGAGCTACTCACCACGGCGAGTATGGAAGTGTTACAAAAGTTGGGATGGGACAGTGTAACCTTGGTAACAAGCGAAGTTGTCTTTGCGGAAAACGTATCGTGTTGCAACTAGCCTCGAAACAGGGGATGCACACATGCGCACGAACCCGTGCCGTGATTTTCCTACGGCCCTATTTTTTGTTGTATGAGCACCTGCTTATATATGCGAGGTAGATGTGCTGCAGCCCACACGAAACACAGGTAAAGCTGGGTTTAGTGGCGGCGTAAGCGTTCAACAAAAAGGACCCACTTTGCGTGTTGTATTGTTTTCTCCCCCTCTAGCCTCCTTCGACATGAGCACAAGGCAGTCCCCTCGAGTATTTTCCTGCGATGCCGAGGTCCCCTAGTACAAGGAATGACATCTCAGGTAAAGAGGCCCTGCTTCGGAGTCGTTTGACGAGGGGAATTCGCTTGGGATTCCTTCTTCAGTGCGGGTCGGCATATGCGGTCGCTGCACTCTCGTCGTCTTAAGGAACAGTGTGTTATCAATAACGACAAGTACGCGGTGCGAGCAGTCAGCAGCGTTTTCCGTTCGTTTCGTTCCGACTTCAGTCTTTACCAAGCCAGTGCCTTCCGCTTTGCTTCTTGGACCATGCGACAGACCAACGCGAGAAGCAAGGAATGGTACCCAAACTTGGCAATGAATACAGTTCGCGGACATGTCTGGTGCCGGAAAGTCAGGTAGGGTCACACAGCTTGTGTGAACGGATCGGGGTTCACGAACGAATGTAACACACAGCTGCCGAGCAACACGAAACCACCCAGAAGAAAAGCCAGGCACCGGGATCTTCCTGACGAGCACGCAACCGGTGAACATAATCAAGAGTCGAAGATTAGCGTCGAAACTTCCTGGCTTTTCACGCCGTAGCAGAACGACCACACCCTAAACAATCCCAAACACCCCCTAACGCGTTAGGGGACTTCATGGTTTCACAACGGAACGACACATCACCCGAAACGAGCGGCACCCTCTCTCACTTTTCTCAACCCCCCCCCATACCCAAGCCTCTACGGTCAACCGGAGACTTTAAAATACCGACCTTCTAATCCACAAATAACGCTAGAAAAAAAAACGAGAGAGAAGACTTGAGTGGGATAAACACGCAGTCTTTTTCCCTCCGAGGTTTTATTGTCGCAAACGAGTCCCCGTGTGCAGCAGGCGTTGCCCATCAAGCTCGTGTAACAGCCAGCGCACACGTATCAGGCTGCCACGCAAACACATCATCGCACACACACGTATCAGGTTACCGCACAACACACACACACCCTCTCCGGTAGCTGACCTCCGCAGTCTTTGAAAAGTCTTGCAAGAAAGAAGTTTGGATGTAAGACAAACATGCACGCAAGGCAGTGTTCTGTCTGAATACAACCCACTTAAGGTTTCCCACCCCCCTCCCGAAGAAAAGCGACGCGAAGATGCGCGGCCTGTCAGTTCTGGGCAAGACGCCGTGGGAGAAGCACATCGAGATGATGGCTCTTTTCCGCGCGCAGCGAAGCGAAGCGGCGAAGACCGACTTGGAGCTGATCCGGGCCGAGTACCGGTTCATCGACGCCGCCGACGAACCGGCGGACGACGCGGAAAGCAGCAGCGGCGACGCTGCCGCCTGGGCGAGGCGCGTCGCGCAGGCGTACCGAGACAAGCTGTTCAGAGAGTACGCACTGGTAGACTTGACCCACCACACCAAGGGGCTGGTCGGCATGCGGTGGAGGACGGAAAGCGAAGTAGTCGCCGGAAAAGGCCAGTTCAGCTGCGGCTCTCTCCCCGTCTGCGGGAAGGCGACACGACTCGCGTCCCTGGAAGTGCCCTTCAAGTTCAAAGAAGGAGGCGTTAAAAAGGAAGCGTTGGTCAAAGTACGGCTGTGCCGTCGATGCCGTGCGAAGTTGATGGTTTCGCGGAGGGTCGCAGCGAAGAAGAAAAAGCACCTCGCAGTGACCTCTGATGACCTGCATCTCGACGCCTCCTCTTCCGAAGAAGAGGCAGATGAAAAAGAAGAAGACGGAAGACGTTCAAAATCCCGCGAACAAAACGGCGAAGACACAAACTGCGACCTTGCTGCAACTGAGCGTGACGAATCGAGTGCTGAGCCTGCGTCGAAGCGGAGGAAGCGCAATCCGCACGAAAGTCCTGCGCCTGCGCCTGAGGGACCGAGTGCTGACGAGTACTGGGCTGTGCGTCGGAAGGAGGCGGATGCTGCCTGCGGCGTCAAAAAGAAGCAGCCGTCGAAAGAGGAAGAGTTCGATGCGTTCTTGAAGGAGATGTTCCCGTGAGAAGCATGCTGGGCAGTGCTGAACACCACCGTCGGCATTTGCGTGAAGCTGCACTTGGTGGCGACGAAGACGAAGAAGCGCCTTGCGATAACCTGCATCTCGACGCCTCCTCTTCCGAAGAAAAAGAAGAAGACGAAAGCGGTGCAAAATCCCGTGAACAGAACGGTGAAGACGCAAACTGCGACCTTGCTGCAACTGAGCGTGACGAATCGAGTGCTGAGCCTGCGTCGAAACGGAGTCGCCTTGCGATGACCTCGGAGAACGGAAACGACGCAAACTCCGACCTTGTTGAACTGAGCGTGACGAATCGAGCGCGGAAACGGAGGAAGTGCAATGCACACGAAAAGGTCCCCAGCAGTGCAACCTGCGGAAAGGAAATTTCCCGCGGCGTTCAAAAGGTTTCCACTGCGGAAGGAAACTTCCCGGGGCGTTCAAAAGGTTTCCACCAGTGCAATCTGCGGAAGGAAGTTTCCCGCGGCGTTCAAAAGGTTTCCATCAGTGCAGTCTGCGGAAGGAAACTTCCCGCGGCGTTCAAAAGGTTGCCACCAGTGCAACCTGCAAAGGAAATTGCCCGCGGCGGTCAAAGGTTTCCACGCGTCGTTGCAATACCAGCAGGCAATTCGATGCACGGTCCAAGTGGACCGGCTCACAAAAGGCACAACAGACGCCGATACACCGCGCCTCTGGCTAAGAACCAGCGTCCCGGACGTTCAAATTGCCGTTCAAATTCCACCCTTGCGAGCTCTGGGGTGTGTCCGCGGATCGAAACGGCGGGATCACATCCTGCGGAGCCTAGAGCTTCTAGCCTCGTATTCTTGCATGAATTCCAGTCTGCAAGACGCTTTGCCCCTAGCCTCGCTGCCCCGTCTTCTTTTCATTTGCGAATACGCACTTTCTGGCAAAAGGGGTCAAGTGCGGGGTTTGAAGGTTCACCTGCTCTACCGGCCTGGGCCTGGTGGGGAGCACGACGGAGCCTTCTGAGTCTGACAGCACGGAGACGCGCTGCATCACCGGGAACCCGCCGGCCAGCAGCCGAAGGTGCACGTTTAAGGACCCTGAAAGGACCCTGAAAGGACCCTGAAAGGACCCTGAAAGGACCCTGAAAGGACCCTGAAAGGACCCTGAAAGGACCCTGAAAGGACCCTGAAAGGACCCTGAAAGGACCCTGAAAGGACCCTGAAAGGACCCTGAAAGGACCCTGAAAGGACCCTGAAAGGACCCTGAAAGGACCCTGAAAGGACCCTGAAAGGACCCTGAAAGGACCCTGAAAGGACCCTGAAAGGACCCTGAAAGGACCCTGAAAGGACCCTGAAAGGACCCTGAAAGGACCCTGAAAGGACCCTGAAAGGACCCTGAAAGGACCCTGAAAGGACCCTGAAAGGACCCTGAAAGGACCCTGAAAGGACCCTGAAAGGACCCTGAAAGGACCCTGAAAGGACCCTGAAAGGACCCTGAAAGGACCCTGAAAGGACCCTGAAAGGACCCTGAAAGGACCCTGCGAGGACCCTGAAAGGACCCTGAAAGGACCCTGAAAGAAACCTGAAAGGACCCTGAAAGACCCCTGTTTTTCCGAAGAACGGGGGGCCCCCAGCAGCCCAAAAACTAGAAACCTACCACTTGGGTGGTCCTAAAATGCTCGGCAAATTCAAAATAACTGGTCGGATGCTCGTTTAGGCTGAAATAATGGCTGCAGAATGCAAAAAACAAGCAGCCTCCTCAAGTATTTCCTGCAAAGCAGGTGCTTATCCAAAAAAGACATGTCGACGCCAATCTGCAGCACGGAGACGGACTCGGGCTTCAACTCATCGTCGTTCTCGTCGGGCTCGGGGGATGCATACCGACCGTTAAGCTCCTTGAAAAGGCCGGGGAACGGTCCACCCAGGGGGCGGTCTACGGAGGACGCGAGGCACGCATTCCACCGGGAACCCGCCGGAGGGCAGCAGCCGAAGGCGAAGGCTGGCGCGTCGCCTCCCGTGCACCGCTGGAAGGTGACCCGGCGGTGCACCTCGGGTCGATCAGTTTTTTCAGCGGCACGCTTGAGAATCCGTCGTTCTCGTCGGGCTCGGGGGATGCGTACCGACCGTTAAGCTCCTTGAAAAGGCCGGGGAACGGTCCACCCAGGGGGCGGTCTACAGAGGACGCGAGGCACGCATTCCACCGGGAACCCGCCGGAGGGCAGCAGCCGAAGGCGAAGGCTGGCGCGTCGCCTCCCGTGCACCGCTGGAAGCCCGACGGTGACCCGGCGGTGCACCTCGGGTCGATCAGCTTTTTCAGCGAATCCGGGGATTTCAGAGTATCCGGGTGACCTTTGTCGAAATGGGATCTTTTAATGCTAATAAACACTTTTTTGTCGATTCATCGTAGGACTAACAAAGCCTAGGTCCAACCAAAAGAACGCAGCCTACCCCGTTACCGTGGGTTGGTGCTGCGACACTTGCTGGTTGGAGGAGGAGGGGGGGCCTGGGAAAGAAAAGTCGAAAGACACCAATCTGTCCGCCCTATAGAAAGGGATCGTCGGAAAACACAGAAAAAGAAGAAGAGCAGAAAGTACAGCATGCCTGGCCCCTCACGGAAGATAGCCGTTGTGCTGGATGATAGCACGACGGAGTCGTCGGAGACATCCGAGTCTGACAGCACGGAGACGGGCTCGGGCTTCGACTCATCGTCGTTCTCGTCGGGCTCGGGGGATGCGTACCGACCGTTAAGCTCCTTGAAAAGGCCGGGGAACCGTCCACCCAGGGGGCGGTCTACGGAGGACGCGAGGCACGCATTCCACCGGGAACCCGCCGGAGGGCAGCAGCCGAAGGCGAAGGCTGGCGCGTCGCCTCCCGTGCACCGCTGGAAGCCCGACGGTGACCCGGCGGTGCACCTCGGGTCGATCAGCTTCTTCAGCGGCACGGAGACCGTCACACTCGCGGACGCCACCCCGCACAACCCGGGCGGCCGGTGCGAGCCGCACGAAACGGCGGCCAACCTCTGCCACGCGGCGCCGAACAAGCGGTGGTGCGACGCAGCGTTCGCCCCCGTGATCTTCGAGTTCCCGCAGCCCGTGTCCGTCACGGCGTACATGTTCACGACGGCGTACTGCGATCCGTCCAAGGACCCGATCTGCTGGGTCCTTTCCGGCGCCAATGAACCGGATACCTCTTCGTCCGACCAGAACTCAGGATCCGACGAAAACGCCCCCGCCGCGGCCTCGTCGAAGACCCTCCGCAGTCGCCGGGCCTCCAGCCCGCTGGGCCATGCTGGGCGTGCCTCGCCGACGAGCATCCTCAAGAGCCCAACCGCGCAGGCTTCGCCCGCGTCGGCGTGGCCGGAGGACGTCTTTTCGCTGGATCGGAGCTCGAGCTGCAAAGCCAAAGTATGCGGAATTTGTTTCATCTACAAACGGGGGTGAGGATAGTACGCTGCCATCGATCGGGTTTTGTTTTGTATAAGCAGGAAATGCTTATAGTTCCGTCCTGGTACCTGAATGTAGAGACTGCCAGTTGCGATAGATCATCAGCAAATTTGGCAAATAATCATGATCAGAAGGTCCTACTTGTGCGGTTCAGTTTCCTCACACATTGCATGTGGCTAAAAATTTCCTTCCGCAGTCTCAAAGTGGAAATCTTTTGACCACTGCGGGTTTCCTTCCGCGGTTTCAACTGGTGGAAATTTTTTGACTCACTGGCGGGCGTAAGCGTTCAACAAAAAAGGACCCAGCAAGAGCAGCAGCAAGAGTGGTCATCCGACACTCTATCCCACGTGTAGTCCCACCGCCTTTTCCGGGAACCACGCAGCGTTTAAGGGCCGTGAAGTCACCCGATTCTAAAACCCCAAATTTTCAAGTGCGCTTTTTACTCCGGGGAAAGGCGAAACAACCAACCATCAGTACACAATGCACACCCGAGACTACCGCCGCTTTTCCAGAACCACGCAGCGTTTAAGGGCCGTGAAGTCACCCGATTCTAAAACCCCAAATTTTCAAGTGCACTTTTTACTCCGGGGAAAGGCGAAACAACCAACCATCAGTACACAATGCACACCCGAGACTACCGCCGCTTTTTCGGAACCACGCAGCGTTTAAGGGCCGAGAAGTCACCCGATTCTAAAACCCCAAATTTTCAAGTGCGCTTTTTACTCCGGGGAAAGGCGAAACAACCAACCATCAGTACACAATGCACACCCGAGACTACCGCCGCTTTTTCAGAACCACGCAGCGTTTAAGGGCCGTGAAGTCACCCGATTCTAAAACCCCAAATTTTCAAGTGCACTTTTTACTCCGGGGAAAGGCGAAACAACCAACCATCAGTACACAATGCACACCCGAGACTACCGCCGCTTTTTCGGAACCACGCAGCGTTTAAGGGCCGAGAAGTCACCCGATTCTAAAACCCCAAATTTTCAAGTGCGCTTTTTACTCCGGGGAAAGGCGAAACAACCAACCATCAGTACACAATGCACACCCGAGACTACCGCCGCTTTTTCAGAACCACGCAGCGTTAGAAATGTATCGTTATTGTTGCCGACAGTCTCCCGTTCAAGTGAGCCTTCACTGTGACTCCAACACCAACCGTAGCTCTAACAACTTTAACTCTATCAACTTCAGATCTAACAACAGTCTAACAACTTTAACGCTATGAACTTTAACTCTAACAACCTTAGTCTAACAACTTTAACTCACAACTTTAACTCTAACGACTAGTCTAACAACTTTAACTCTAACGACTAGTCTAACAACTTTAACTCACAACTTTAACTCTAACGACTAGTCTAACAACTTTAACTCTATCAACTTCAGATCTAACAACAGTCTAACAACTTTAACGCTACGAACTTTAACTCTAACAACCTTAGTCTAACAACTTTAACTCACAACTTTAACTCTAACGACTAGTCTAACAACTTTAACTCCAACGACTAGTCTAACAACTTTAACTCACAACTTTAACTCTAACGACTAGTCTAACAACTTTAACTCTAACGACTAGTCTAACAACTTTAACTCTAACGACTAGTCTAACAACTTTAACTCTAACGACTAGTCTAACAACTTTAACTCTAACGACTAGTCTAACAACTTTAACTCTAACGACTAGTCTAACAACTTTAACTCTAACGACTAGTCTAACAACTTTAACTCTAACGACTAGTCTAACAACTTTAACTCTAACGACTAGTCTAACAACTTTAACTCTAACGACTAGTCTAACAACTTTAACTCTAACGACTAGTCTAACAACTTTAACTCTAACGACTAGTCTAACAACTTTAACTCTAACGACTAGTCTAACAACTTTAACTCTAACGACTAGTCTAACAACGTTAACTCTAACGACTAGTCTAACAACTTTAACTCTAACGACTAGTCTAACAACTTTAACTCTAACAACCTTAGTCTAACAACTTTAACTCTAACAACTAGTCAACTTTAACTCTAAACACAGAACGCCTCGAAACGTGCGGCGCTGAGTCAGTCAGTGCGTTCGTCGAGCCAGCGGGACGTGCTGAGCCCGAACAACAACACGATGCTTTCCGCGTTCAAGGAGGACGACGACGACGACGACGAGTCGGACGACTGGCTCGAAGACGAGACGACGCTGCCCACCTTCCGCTCCACCGCCGACAAGGAGAAGATGCTCGGCGCCTCCGGCAGCTGCCACTCAGGCACCCCGGCGGCGGTCAAGCCGTTATGAACTTTAACTCTAACAACCTTAGTCTAACAACTTAACTCAACTTTAACTCTAACAACTAGTCAACTTTAACTCTAACAACCTTAGTCTAACAACTTAACTCAACTTTAACTCTAACAACTAGTCAACTTTAACTCTAACAACCTTAGTCTAACAACTTAACTCAACTTTAACTCTAACAACTAGTCAACTTTAACTCTAACAACCTTAGTCTAACAACTTAACTCAACTTTAACTCTAACAACTAGTCAACTTTAACTCTAACAACTAGTCAACTTTAACTCTAACAACCTTAGTCTAACAACTTAACTCAACTTTAACTCTAACAACTAGTCAACTTTAACTCTAACAACTAGTCAACTTTAACTCTAACAACCTTAGTCTAACAACTTAACTCAACTTTAACTCTAACAACTAGTCAACTTTAACTCTAACAACTAGTCAACTTTAACTCTAACAACCTTAGTCTAACAACTTAACTCAACTTTAACTCTAACAACCTTAGTCTAACAACTTAACTCAACTTTAACTCTAACAACTAGTCAACTTTAACTCTAACAACTAGTCAACTTTAACTCTAACAAACTTAGTCTAACAACTTTAACTCAACTTTAACTCTAACAACTAGTCAACTTTAACTCTAAACACAGAACGCCTCGAAACGTGCGGCGCTGAGTCAGTCAGTGCGTTCGTCGAGCCAGCGGGACGTGCTGAGCCCGAACAACAACACGATGCTTTCCGCGTTCAAGGAGGACGACGACGACGACGACGAGTCGGACGACTGGCTCGAAGACGAGACGACGCTGCCCACCTTCCGCTCCACCGCCGACAAGGAGAAGATGCTCGGCGCCTCCGGCAGCTGCCACTCGGGCACCCCGGCGGCGGGCAAGCCCACCTTCGCGGAGCCGAAGAAAGCCAAAAAACCGGCCGCCCGGGCGAAGGGCAAGAAGGCGCTCGACGCCAGCAGCCGGCGGCTCTTCTCGTTCGACTGGGAGATCCTCCACAAGCAGTCGACCCTCGCCAGCGTGCCGCTGCACCGGGGCACCGACACGCAGATCTTCCAGGCAGTCCCGGCCGCTGTGCTCGGGGGAGGCCAGGCGAGGCACTTCAAGTCATACAGGTCTGGCCGCTCTTTCCCTTCAACTTTGGACGCTGTCTCGCCAGACGGTTGTCGCTGAGCTACCCCGGTAGAGGATGAGAAGGGAAAATACTCGACGTAGCTGCTTTGACTCCGAATGGAAGGGAGGAACTTTAGAGGTAGAGGGGAAAACACAAAATACAAACACAATCTGATTTGTTCCCCATCAAAAGCATTCGAAAAGAAAACAAACGAGCGTTTTACCACCTTGCGCGGTGCCACGGGATGTTTGGCAGCCGCTGCTAAACAAACATAACGTCAAGGCAGTGCATGCTAATCCATGTGGTTCATGTACTTAAAAGAACTCAATGCTAAACAGGATGGAAGGCGAGGCCAGGAGCCTGTGGACACACGGGATTCGTCCCGATGATGTCGCACGCGACCGGGTCTCGCTCACCTACAGGGCCGTGCGCGAGGCCGCCTCCCAACGTTTGCAAGGCCGGGACACCCCGCAAGAAACTCCCCCCATGCCCCCCCCGCCCCGCCCTCAGGCGTCCTCCCCACCCCCCCAGCAACAGTTCAGCCCCGCGCCACGTACTGACTTGTGTAATCGCCAAAGAACTCTTATATCTATTAAGGAAACTACTAGACAGCAGCTGTTAAGCGCTGGAGACATCGAACAGAACCCGGGCCCCGGCCGCACGGAGATGAAGTTCGCGACGTTGAACGTAACTAGCTTACTTCAATATCTCCCAGCGGCCGACGCGGTGGAAGCGGATCTTCTCTGCTGCCAGGAGGTGACACTCCTTCCGTGCAAACGGGCGCAGGCGGAGGAATACCTGCGGAAATGGTGCTGCCACTGGGGCCTGCCGCCTCCCGGAAGACTCTGTAGAAACTCCGGTAGTCGCTCGACGGTGAACGCCGCGAACGGGGGGCTCTCCACTCTAGTACTGAGACCGATACCTGCGTACGATACGATGACGGCGCTCTCGCACGCAGCAATACGGTCCCCGGACCGAGTGAGCCATACGGTAGTAGCAACAGGGGCCGGCAACACGTTCGTGCACGTGTTCAATGTCTACTGCCCTTCCGGAAACGGGAGGGCGGAGAGCGAGGAGCGTGAGGACATGCTGGAGAAGATCCTCTTCGCAGCGGCAGATAGCCTCGGTGACGTCCCCATAATGGTGATGGGTGACCTGAACACGGAAGAAGACCGGTCCCCTGTGCTGCGGAAGGCACTAAGGAACGGATGGTCCGACGCAGCGGAACTGCACCATGCGCGTACCGGTGACACACCGCCACCACCGACCTTTACCAGCGCCCGGACGACAGGCACGAGGATCGACCGCATACTCCTCAACCGAATAACGACGGGAGCTTTCCGTCAATGCGTCACCACCGCGGTGAACGTACCGGGACACCGGCTCGTGACAATGACCCTGGACATTGCGGCGCTGCGCCAAATCGTGTGGCGATTTAAAGTACCGCGGGAAATCCCTACCGAGGGGGGACCCAAGTGGGGCCTCTCGGACACAGAAGCTAACAGGGAAGCCGTACAGAGACTGACCAACTCCGATTTCGCAGAACGGCTGGCAGCACAGCGAGTGGAAGAGGCCTGGCTCGAGTGGTCACGAGTCAGTGAGCAGTACTTGCAGGATGCCTTCGGAATCCCTGCGGAAGAAAGGGGAAGGAGTACCGGCCGGGGGATAAAGACGTCGCCTAAGAGAGTCTGTATCACGGCAAGCACTGCGAGCGACGGGTCGGGGGCGGCGAACAGCAGACAGCTACGGCTCCGGAAGGCCATCCACAGGATGGAACGCATCTGCAGCTACCTTGCGCAGCGACGCGGGCCGGAGGCAGTTCCGCATGAAGTATCCCGTTGCTGGCAGAACAGCAGACGGCTGGCACAGGCGTGCATGAAAGGTGGCCAAGGGACAGAAGGATTCCCGGATCATGAGGAGGCGAAGCAGCTTCTCACGGCATTGCGGGAAGAGACGAGTAGGCTCGGAAGGGAAGGATCGGCGGCCAGGTTTACGAAGTACCGAGACAAGCTGAACGAGAGGGCCGATGCGAGCAGACGATGTCTGACAACCATCTGCGCCGGACGCGCTGAGCCGTCGGGGGTGTTGCGAACGGGGGCGGGAGTGACTGCAAATGTTGACGAGATGGACGAGGCGCTGAACACTGCGTGGGACCCTATCCTGCGTAAGTACAAGGACGGGCCAGAGCCGGAGTACGAGCCGTTTCGGGATCGGTTCCAGGATCACATCGGCCCACACTTGATGGAAGCCGGAACAATCACGGGGGAGGAGCTGCGAATTCTGCTGAGGAAGAAGCCGAAGAAAAGCGCGTCAGGGGTGGATGGCTGGCGCATGGCTGAACTGCGGGAGTTGCCGCTCCCCCTGCTGAATGCACTTGCAGACGTCATGAACCTGGTCGAAGCGACTGGGGACTGGCCGGCAAGCATGACAACTGCGCTGGTGTCGATGGTGCCGAAAGATGAGAGCCAAGACCCGCTGCACACGAGGCCGATAACCGTCACGTCCGCCGTGTACCGCTTGTGGGCCTGCCGCAGGCTTGCGGACATTGTCCTGTGGCAGGAGGGGTGGATCGAAGAAGGACAGAAAGGCTTTCGGCCGGGCCACCGGATCGAGGACGTCTTGATGGAGATAGGGCTCGAGGTGGAGGACGCCTTGCTGGACGGAGAGCCGCTCTACGGAGTGGCGCTGGACTTCCGGAAGTGTTTCGACATGGTCCCGCGAGAGGTAGTGCTACGCCTGGCTGAGGACTTAGGACTGCACGGTCGGGTTCTCAAGCCGCTGAGGGCGATTTACAGTCTGCTCGCAAGACGCTTCAAGTTGCCGCTAGGGGTGGGCAGGGAGTTTAGTGTGACCAACGGTATCCTTCAAGGGTGCCCTGTGTCCGTCATACTCATCAATGCCCTGCTGTCGGTAGTGATGAAAGCGGTCAAAAAAGAAGCTGAGGGTGTGAGTCCTAAGTCGTACGCGGATGATGCCACACTACTGTCCAGGCTGTCGGAGGCCGCACTGCAAAAGGGAGTCGACATTGTTGACGAGTTCTGCACACTCACCGGAATGCAGCTAAACCTCGAGAAGACCATCGCATTCTCGACGAGGCAGAGGCACCAGTCGACGCTCAGACTCCGAAGCGGAAATGCGCTGCTGCGATTTAGCAAGTCCGTCACGTGTCTGGGGGCCCTAGTCTCAACGGCGAAGAACAGAAAGGAGAGGTCCGACTCTAAGAGGGTAGAGAGGGCGGCGGCCCTAGCGGAGGGCCTCCGCCACGCGCCATTCCGGTACGAAAAGCGGGTCCGTATTGTGCAGTCGAATGTGTTGCCGGCAGCGCTATCGGGCTGCTCCTTCGCGCCGGTGTCAAAGGTGGCGATGAAGCGGTTGACGACGTCGGTGATGGGTCTGATCTGGGGTGGAGCAAACCCGAAGCGCGCGAGAGAAATGGTCCTGAACTTCCAGGAGAAGGGCCACCTGACGGACCCCGGTACGTGTTTAGCGTACCGGGTGACGACGGCGTTCTACGCGGCGTGCGAGAGGCTGCCGCGACTGCTACCTCTGATGGAGAGTATCCGGGGGCGGTACGCCGAGGGGGACCAACCCCTCGGCCCAGTCGGGCTGGCGATGAGGAGCATGGAGGAGTGTGGACACATATGGGAGCCTGGGCCCCTATCTCGCACGCTACGACGGAATGGTGCAGTGTTCGACCCGCTGGCCTCGTCGCCCTCGAAGAGGGGGCACGAAGTGAGGGCGGACCTGAGAACGAGGACGTGGGCCCGACTGATGGCGAGAAGGCCAGGATATCAGGGGCTGGAAAGAGCCGACTTGGAGCGCACGAATGCGTTCTGGAAGACGAGGGAATGTTCCGCGCACACGGCGAAGCTAATTCGAGTTGCGATTGCGGGGGGTGTGAACACGGCGGAGTTCACGTCGCGGATGAGGCAGGCTGGAGCTGAGCCGCAGGCGCCCAGCTGCAAGCACTGTGGGAGCGGCGTGACGGAGAACGAACAGCATATCTACTGGGACTGCGACGCATACTCACACATTCGCCGGCGGGAAGCACACGCCGGGCTGATGGCGGCCAACCGAACCGAGTGGCCCCGATGCACGCTGGAACATGGTGTGGTTGTACCGGGGAACGCCCACTTATCGAGGCGGCTCCAGGAGATGATGGCTGAAATCCTTACGGAACGTGCAGGGCTCGAAGCACGTGGCTGGGTAGCCAGGAACCCCACGACCCCCTGGTCGAGAGCGGATGCGATGCCTGCCGAGAAATTTGACCACCCCTTTGCGCGGATTGCCCCGGCATGGACGTGGGAGCGAAACAAGACCTGGGGACTACCGACGTTTTATGCGTTGGTAGCGTGGCTGTCTGACATGCAGTGGACCGAGAGCGGGCAGGCGTCAATGCTAGAGCTTGCGATCGACTTTGAACTCTTCTCGGGCCTCAGCATGCCGCTGCACGGGAATGCGCCGAAGGGGGTGAGAGAACGGGGAAACGTCCTGCGCTGCATGATGAGCGCGTTGGACAAGCTGGCGGCACAGCAAGGGCTGGGAAGCTGCATGAGAGGGGAGAGGGTGTGCCCGACGACGTCGCTGTCGTTCATGGGCATCTCGGGGATATCGGGTGTACGGCCCAGGCCACGCTTTCGCGAGGCACACACGGGGACGATACTTGAGGAACAAGTGAAAGGAAGCGATGTAGGGACGCAGTGCCCGGCGTACCCTGACTGGACGATCGGGAGAGCGGCGAGGTGGGCCCTGCCTGCCCCACCACAACTGCACCCAGACCCCGTGCATATGCCGGGTGTCGATATAGAGAAGGCACTCGTCACGTGCGCGACCCATCACAAAGGGAAGTGTGAGGCGTGCAGAGCACTCGTCCGAAGGGACGTGCCCACGGTAGAGATGTGCTGCCGGCACCATCACCACGCGAACGATGGGCAGCCGATCGCGGTGTGCGCAGAGCACAGCACGACGAAGTGCGGCGAGTGCAAGACGGCGGCGGCGTGTTGCCGCAGCGGGCATCATGCCTGCCGCACGCATGGCAGAGGAACCTGCCAAGAGTGCAAGAGGCTCCCTACGCTGACGCAGAGGCGACCGGCGGCATGTTGCCGCCGCGGCCACCACCAGTCCAACGAACCGAACGTCCCGTCAACCCCCGGACGCAACAAGAAGAAGAGGCCCTCCTCACCCACCCAGGTGGGCGTACAACGGGGAACGCCAGTTGGAAAGCGAGCGGCGCAAGCGCCGCCCGCGGCAACGAAAAAGGAGACGGCGACGACCGGACGGGCGACCAAAAGGCCGCCACCAACGCCAGGAACCAGCGAACGACCAGCGCTGAAGAAAAGGGTGCTAGGCACCCCGAAGGAAGGCCCGATCGCCGGCCGCAAGCGGAAGAAGACGAAGGCGACCACCCCCGACTCAGGGGTGCATCGAAGGAAGAAGAAGGTACCGAGGGCAAGCAGCTCTCAGAAACGACCGGGGACCACGGGCACACCAATGCCCTCGAAAGTGAAAAACGGACACACGTGCCCGCCCTCGTACTCGCCGACTCAGTCTCTGGAATCGCAAGAAAGCCAAACCCCGCTAGCTCCACAAATGCTCGACCTTGACGACGCAATGGCAGGTGACGACGTCATCCGATAACCTGACTTTCAAGGCAGTGCATGTTAATCCACGTGGTTCATGTACTTAAAAGAACTCAATGCTAAACAAACATAACGTGGGCGGCGCCGAAGCTTTACCAGCTTCGGCTGACACCATTTGCGCACTTAACCATGGTTAAGAAGACGACTGAAAGCACAGACACGAAGATAGCTCAAAGCATTTGCAAAATAACACGAAAAGCCTCTAGGCAAAACCCCGTTTTCACAGTTCTTCGCGACCGTGTGTGTTGTTCACTCACTCAGGACTTTTTGACCTGTTGTGTTTGTGTGATTGGTCGTGTTGGGGTAGACCCGCATGACGTCACGTCCGTTCAACACGTGGTTCGGTAGTTACAGCACTTGGGATCCCTTCGGTTCTTTGTCTGGCAGCTATTGTCGAGCATTTCCTTCCAAGCTGGCGCTAGTGTAAAAAACCGACATTTTTTGACCCCGTTGGTTCGGGCCACGGTTCAGGAATGCTACCGGAGGTGGGTACAGTCGTGACGACCCGAGTTCTGGGGTCTCCTCGGGGTGGTCATGCTCATATAGCCATGCGCCTTGCTCCTGTTCCAGCAGTAAACTGCATAACTGTCCACATGCCTGTACCGGACACACGGCCCACGCACACACAGGCCCTGGAGGCTTCGGTTCTAGACATAATGAAGGGCATAGTGGTCCATTTATACTTAGGTCTAGAGGCGTAGGTACTGCGGCACAGGCCTAGAGGCCAAGGTAGTGTGCATGGTGGTCCGTGTACACCCACAGGCTTGAAGCCCTAGGTACCTGCATAGTGGTCCATGTTCATGTGGTACTAGGCAGAATGTCGAGCACAGTGGTTCATGTTCACACATGGAGGCCCAGGTACTCTGCACAGTGGTCCATGTACACAGATACTGCATAGAGGTCCATTTACATATACCTCATAGCTCTTCCCACCGAGCTAGCAATCCAGCTAAGGAGCACAACCGAGGATCCCGTAGTGTCAGCGGAGCCGAGGTCCGTTTGGTAGAACAGCGCATCAAACATGAGTTTAATTCGCACGCCGGGTCGGCGCCTACGGCTCCGAAGGCAACCGCACGGAAGGAGAATTAAACGGATGTTAAATTGACGGATGAGAAGGAACAACGGCTCCGAGTGACTCTCTCCAAGGAGGCAATTTAAGTGCAGTTTTTAATACGAAACGTGTTAATGTTTCATAGCTTCAGATCCGGGGTGTTTCTTAATTAACACGTTTCGTATTAAATCCGTTTCGTACTTTACACGTTTCATATTAAACCCGCATACGGTAGGTCTAGAGGCGTAGGTTCCAGGCATATTGAAGAGCACAGTGGTTCACGTTCACGCCTAGAAGCCCGGGTTTCGGTAGAGTGAAGTCTCCGAAGGGTGGGTGGGGTGGGATCCTTCGGGGGACGGATAGAGCCTCCCCTGTCAGCTTCTCCATCCGGCACTCGGCTCAAGACTTCTGTTTTTAACTCGATTGAGCCGTTACCCACGCAAAGCCCTGAACTTAAAAAATGCACACACACACACCACGAGCAGCCGGCAGGATCTTCAGCCGTAACGTAATATAGCTGAAAACCTGGGATATACTCCGCATCAGGTGTTACCCATCATTGAATTCCACATGCACACACACATACACACACACACACATCTTAGCGTGGACACACTCTCGCTAAGGGGGGCACCACGTTAAAATGAGTCCGCGACACACACACACATCTTACAAAGGTACATTCGATGGGAAGTTGTCAAGGTCCGAGGGACGAAAGCCGAGTGGATCGCCGCGGTGCGTGAGAACGCTGCGAAGCGGCGCAGCGAGCCGGCGAAGCCGCGCTACACGTCGCCGACGCTGCCGCCCGCAGCCCTGCCGAAGTCGTTCAGCTCCGAAACCGGCGGCAGCCCCGAGCTGGCCAGCACCGTCCCCGCGGAGACCAGCGCCGCCCGCCGCCGCGCCGGGTACCTCACGCGCGCCGAAGAAGAGCAGATCCGCGAGCAGGAGGAGCTCGCCGCCTGCACGTTCTCCCCGGCCACCAACGAAAAGGGGCACCTCAAACGGTATGCTCGCTTGCCTTCATCACATTTTAGTACTGGCAACGGGCAACTATTAACAACGATATGTGCTAACAACGAAAAGGGGCACCTCAAACGGTATGCTCGCTTGCCTTCATCACATTTTAGTACTGGCAACGGGCAACTATTAACAACGGTATGTGCTAACAACGAAAAGGGGCACCTCAAACGGTATGCTCGCTTGCCTTCATCACATTTTAGTACTGGCAACGGGCAACTATTAACAACGGTATGTGCTAACAACGAAAAGGGGCACCTCAAACGGTATGCTCGCTTGCCTTCATCACATTTTAGTACTGGCAACGGGCAACTATTAACAACGGTATGTGCTAACAACGAAAAGGGGCACCTCAAACGGTATGCTCGCTTGCCTTCATCACATTTTGGTACTGGCAACGGGCAACTATTAACAACGATATGTGCTAACAACGAAAAGGGGCACCTCAAACGGTATGCTCGCTTGCCTTCATCACATTTTGGTACTGGCAACGGGCAACTATTAACAACGATATGTGCTAACAACGAAAAGGGGCACCTCAAACGGTATGCTCGCTTGCCTTCATCACATTTTGGTACTGGCAACGGGCAACTATTAACAACGATATGTGCTAACAACGAAAAGGGGCACCTCAAACGGTATGCTCGCTTGCCTTCATCACATTTTGGTACTGGCAACGGGCAACTATTAACAACGATATGTGCTAACAACGAAAAGGGGCACCTCAAACGGTATGCTCGCTTGCCTTCATCACATTTTGGTACTGGCAACGGGCAACTATTAACAACGATATGTGCTAACAACGAAAAGGGGCACCTCAAACGGTATGCTCGCTTGCCTTCATCACATTTTGGTACTGGCAACGGGCAACTATTAACAACGATATGTGCTAACAACGAAAAGGGGCACCTCAAACGTTATGCTCGCTTGCCTTCATCACATTTTGGTACTGGCAACGGGCAACTATTAACAACGATATGTGCTAACAACGAAAAGGGGCACCTCAAACGGTATGCTCGCTTGCCTTCATCACATTTTGGTACTGGCAACGGGCAACTATTAACAACGATATGTGCTAACAACGAAAAGGGGCACCTCAAACGGTATGCTCGCTTGCCTTCATCACATTTTGGTACTGGCAACGGGCAACTATTAACAACGATATGTGCTAACAACGAAAAGGGGCACCTCAAACGGTATGCTCGCTTGCCTTCATCACATTTTAGTACTGGCAACGGGCAACTATTAACAACGATATGTGCTAACAACGAAAAGGGGCACCTCAAACGGTATGCTCGCTTGCCTTCATCACATTTTGGTACTGGCAACGGGCAACTATTAACAACGATATGTGCTAACAACGAAAAGGGGCACCTCAAACGGTATGCTCGCTTGCCTTCATCACATTTTGGTACTGGCAACGGGCAACTATTAACAACGATATGTGCTAACAACGAAAAGGGGCACCTCAAACGGTATGCTCGCTTGCCTTCATCACATTTTGGTACTGGCAACGGGCAACTATTAACAACGATATGTGCTAACAACGAAAAGGGGCACTGCAAATGGGCACATGTTGTGGAGTATTTTTTACATAAGCGCCAGCTTGAAAGGAAATGCTCGACGATGCTGCCCGACAAAGAGCAGACGGGATCCCAAGTGCTGTAACTACCGAACCACGTGTTGAACGGACGTGAGGGCATGCGGGTCTACCCCGACACGACAAACCACAAGCAAAACAGGTCAAAGTCCTGGTGAGAAAGCAACACACGGTGGTGTAAGCGAAGAACAAATCAGATTGTGTTTGTATTAAATTTGCCCCTTACCTCTATATTTCCACCCTTCCATTCGGAGCAGCAACGTGGAGTATTTTTGAGACGTATATGTAACCCACACACTCTCTCTCAAATCCATCCTTGCAGAGCTACGCCTGAGGTTCGGAAGATGCACATAGAGGAGTGGCACGAGAAGGGCTCGACACGGATCCGCAACGTGCTGCACCCGGAGAAGAAGAAGGGGGCCAGGAGGACCAAGACCCGGCCGGAGTCGCTGCAGCGGTCCGAGGAGCTTTACCAGAAGGCACTCGAACAGCGGGAGCGGCACGAAGCCCGCGTCGCGGCGCGGGAGCGCGAGCTGCAGATCGCAGCGGCGCCGGCGGTCAAGAAGCGGGCCACCGATGAGCGCTTCGACGAGCTGTACCGCAAGGCGGTCGAGCAGCGAGAGCGGCTGAGGGCCCGCAAGAAGGCGGTTCTCCGAGAAGAGGCGCTCAGAAGGGGCGACCACCGCCCGGCTCCGGAGTCGGGCACGTGGGACCGACTGCACCAGTATGCAATGAAAAACCTTGTTTTGTATAAGCACCACGCGCGCAAAACTTTTACATGAGCGCCAGCTTGAACGGAAATGCTCGACGATGCTGCCCGACAAAGAACAGAAGGGATCCCAAGTGCTGTAACTACCGAACCACGTGTTGAACGGACGTGAGGTCATGCGGGTCTACCCCGACACGACCAATCACACAAACCAAACAGGTCAAAGTCCTGAGTGAGAAAGCAACACACGGCGGTGTAAGCGAAGAACAAATCAGATTGTGTTTGTATTGTATTTGCCCCTTCCTCTATATTTCTTCCCTTCCATTCGGAGTCGAAGCAGCAACGTCGAGTATTTTCTCGACAGTGGACAGTCGGGATGCCGGGGGCGGGTCTCCATGAAGAAGAGAAAAGTAAAGCAAGACCTGCCCCCTGCGCCTGCTGTCTCCGGCTGCTTCGGCAGACGACACATACTACTACGGGGCAGCAGGACACCTTGTCCAGGTGGGTAGCGTCACCTCCCCGATGCGAGCTGATTGCCGGATGGATGCGGGCAACTGCACCTTTGTACCACCGACACCCTCTGGGTGCTTTCAGGTTACGCGCAATCGGGGTTTGAAACATGATGATTAATATCAAAAGCCCGCACCCACGCGGCGTTGACTGTGGCTGGTCTTTGTAAGGGCTGCCTTGATGTTACTTTGATCAAACTCACACTAAGCTGAAACTACTACTACTACTACGACTACGCACCACGATGATGATCATTTGTGCGGCACCGACCTGCCACGTTCAAGCTTGCTCCGACCACTGCACCCTCTGCCGACACTCGCTAGCCGTCGACGCTCATGGCAGGCAGCCCCATCCTGAAGTGCAAATACTGCGCTGCTGCTGCCAGGCCAAAGTTGCGAAGTATCAACTCGGCATGCCGATGTTCAACAACAGCTGAGGTCGGCGAGAGTTTCATTCGAACGACTTGGTTTTTTTTCCTAAAAAAAAAAGTCAGTCCATGCCTTTGAAGTCTGAAAATTGCACAGCTGGAAGCCGAAGAACCCTCTCCCGCCGAAGCGGAACTCCAGTTCCGAAGAGCTCGAAGAGTGCACGTTCAAGCCCGAGGTGCACGAGTTGCCGAAGCGGTACCGGTCGCCCCAACGGGAGCCGATCGCGACCTGCAACGGTGCCGGGGGCCGCGCGGTCTCAGCTTCGGGTCAATTGCGTACTGTCGGGCAGCTGGGGTCTACGGTGCCGTCTCCTCAGCGGGCCAGGCCCGCCGAGGGCCGTGTGCGGCCGCAGTCCGTCTTGTTCAGCCGTCCGCACAGAAGCAGAAGCCAGTCGTTGACGCCGCCGCACAACCCGCGCAGCGAGCCGCAGTCTGCGGTCGCCGACGACGCCGGAGCCACGACGGAGCTCATCTGCGAGGCGCTGTCGGCGCTGGACAACCGGCTCGACTACATCGAAGAGAGGCTTCACCTCACTCCGCCGTCGCCTGCGCCCGTCAGCCCCGCGCTCCCTTCGTCACTGCTGCAATCGACAGAGTCCATCGACATCGAGAACAACGAGGAAAGTGACTTGAGCTGACAGTGGCAGCGAAGATCGCTCTCCACCCGTTCCGAAGAGCTTGAAGAGCCCGCGGCACCGTTGCAGGTGGCGATCGGCCCCCCCGAGGTACCGGTCGAAGGGATTCTTCCTTGTTTTGTGCATTCTGCGGCCATTTTATGGGCCGAAACCAGTCCATTCAAGCACTCCTTCCGAGCTTTTGCGGAGCGTTTTGAAGCAGCTTTTGGGTTTCTGACGACGCCACACACCGCGAGCCGATCGCCACCTGTGGCCCCCGGTGGCCGGAGGCCGCGCGGTCTCAACTTCGGGTCAATTGCGCACTGTCGGGCAGCTGGGGGTCTACGGTGCCGTCTCCTCAGCGGGCCAGGCCCGCCGAGGGCCGTGTGCGGCCGCAGTCCGTCCTGTTCAGCCGTCCGCACAGAAGCAGAAGCCAGTTGTTGACGCCGCCGCACAACCTGCGCAGCGAGCCGCAGTCTGCGGTCGCCGACGACGCCGGAGCCACGACGGAGCTCATCTGCGAGGCGCTGTCGGCGCTGGACAACCGGCTCGACTACATCGAAGAGAGGCTTCAGCTCACTCCGCCGTCGTCAGCCCCGCGCTCCCTTCGTCACTGCTGCAATCGACAGAGTCCATCGACATCGAGAACAACGAGGAAAGTGACTTGAGCTGACAGTGGCAGCGAAGATCGCTCTCCACCCGTTCCGAAGAGCTTGAAGAGCCCGCGGCACCGTTGCAGGTGGCGATCGGCCCCCCCGAGTTGCCGAAGAGGTACCGGTCGAAGGGATTCTTCCTTGTTTTGTGCATTCTGTGGCCATTTTATGGGCCCAAACCAGTCCATTCAAGCACTCCTTCCGAGCTTTTGCGGAGCGTTTTGAAGCAGCTTTGGGTTTCCGACGACGCCACACACCGCGAGCCGATCGCCACCTGGGGCCACCTGCGGCCCCCGGTGGCCGGGGGCCGCGTGGTCTCCGCTTCGGGTCAATTGCGCACTGTCGGGCAGCTGGGGGTCTACGGTGCCGTCTCCTCAGCGGGCCAGGCCCGTCGAAAGCTGTGTGCGGCCGCTGTCCGTCATGTTCAGCCGTCCGCACAGGAGCAGAAGCCAGTCGTTGACGCCGCCGCACAACCCGCGAAGCCCCCAGCCCGGACGGATCAACAAGACGCAAGACCAGGCGACCAAAAGAAGGAGGGGGACGCGACCCAGAGACCCGGGCTAAGTAGCTTGGAACTAGTGTGATGGACCTTTCTTCGGAGGGGCTCACGCACTCAAAGATTGACTTATACGCACAGCCCGCGCAAAAGCGGCCTGCGTCGCAGATGGCACAAACCGAAGAAGCCCGTGAGGTCCAGAGGAGAGGATCCAGTCACGGCAGCGTCGCTGTAGGGGCACTGCCAGCTCGTTTCTTCCGGAGCGTAGAAGCTCACGGTCCCGACGTGAATAGACTGCGACGGCTCGAGCGAAATCCCGTTAATAGCAACAACAACAACAATATGGGAATGGAGACGAGGTGATGCAAGACGAAGGGGAAGCGCGAAGCGACCAGCCCGGACGGACCAACAAGACGCAAGACCAGGCGACCAAGAGAAGTAGGGGGACGCGACCGAGAGACCCGGGCTAAGTAGCCTGGAACTAGTGGGATGGACCTTTCTTCGGAGGGGCTCACGCACTCAAAGATCGACTTATACGCACAACCCGCGCAGCAAGCCGCAGTCTGCGGTCGCCGACGACGCCGGAGCCACGACGGAACTCATCTGCAGGGCGCTGTCGGCGCTGGACAATCGGCTCAACTACATCGAAGAGAGGCTTGATCTCACTCCGCCGTCGCCTGTGCCCGTCAGCCCGTGCTCCCTTCGTCACTGCTGCAATCGACAGAGTCCATCGACGTCGAGAAAACCGAGGAAAGTGACTTGAGCTGACAGTGACAGTAGCCCGAAGATCGCTCTATACCCGTTCCGAAAAGCTCGAAGAGTGTACTTTCAAGCCGAAGGTGCAAATTTGGGGATTTCCCCCGAAATCTGGGTTCTGTGTAGTTTTGCGGTGGGAGCGTGGCGGGTCTACGCCGACTCTTCAGCGGGTCAAGCACGTTGAAGGCCGTGTGCGGCCGCACTCTGTCCTGTTCAGCCGTCCGCAAAGAAGCAGAAGCCAGTCTTTGCACAACCCGCTCAGCGAGCCGCAGTCTGCGGTCGCCGACGTTGCCGGAGCCACGACGGAGCTCATCTCTGCGAGGCGGTCGGCTACTTCGAGAGATCGCTCCTGTGCCCATCAGCCCTAAACCGAGGAAAGTGACTTGAGCTAACCGTGACAGCAGCCCGCGCGAAGATCGCTCTACACCCGCTCGAAGAGTGTACTTTCAAGCCGAAGGTGCAAATTTGGGGATTTCCCCCGAAATCTGGGTTCTGCGTAGTTTTGCGGTGGGGAGCGCCTCACCTGGGTTCTACGCCGACTCTTCAGCGGGCCAAGCACGTTGAAGGCCGTGTGCGGCCGCACTCCTGTTTAGCCGTCCGCAAAGCGAATCCATCGGCATCGAGAATTCCGAGGAGAGTGACTTGAGCTGAAGCCCAATAAATCGCACTGCTTCCGCCAAGGGGACTGTATGCCGCGCAGCGTACGTGTCTGTATGTCGACGTGCAAGTGTCGAACCAAAATAGCAAGAAAATATATATTACATGTTTCAGAAAGCCCGTGCTTGCGCCCACCGAAAAGGCTCTCGGCGATTATGAGGTACCCTGTGCTTTTTCATTCTTTCCACGCACGGAATCGCTGATCGGCAGCCCCATCCTGAAGTGCAAATACTGCCGACGCGTCACTGCTGCTGTGTGCGCTCGGATTGGCGCCGCTCAAGCGGCCACCTTAAGTCACTCGTTTGTTTGTAAAGATTGCTCCGTTCTTCTCCCTGACTTGTTCCCGGATTAGGATGACACATACTACTACTACTACTACTACTACCACGCACGGAATCGCTGATCGCTTTCCAGATCCCTCCTCTTCATGGGTCTTGAAGCAGCGAGTCCTCCTCCCCAGTATTTTTCGCATTTTCTAGCCTCACCGGAGAACGGAAAAGCCTGCTGGCGTCGCGCTGAGGTACAGGGAAAGAAGGAGAAGTAAGGCGATGCGTGAAAAAAATATGGGAAAGAGTAAAGAACGTTGGCAGCCTACGTGTTCGTATACGAACAAGGAATGAGCTATCTGCATACGCAGACACGTGTCTCTTCAATGCATTGTGTGCTATGCCTTCGTGTTCACCCCCACTCTGAAGACACGTGCCTCGTGTGCAAGCAACGTCTGCGCCAAAGGAACCATGCATTTTTGAAGGGAAAAAGTTGTGCAAATACTGCAAGGGGAGAGATAGTTAGACTGGACCTCGTTTGAAGCTTGTGCTGCCGACGATTTGCGGGAATCCCCCTTTCCCTACCGTGTGATGTAAACTGTAGGTACTGTAGGTTTGAGGTTAGCATGCGGATGATCTCTATCTCAACCTGGCATTAGTCACCCGCATGCGCGTGATAACCTCCTCGCAGGCACCGAGTCATGTTTCCGGCGCTTGCACTCAGATACAGAAATAGACCTGTGCCGTGGAGTGCATCGTGATGAACAGCGGCAGACAAATGCGATGCAGTTCCTGGGGAGGGATAGCGGTGGACCGGCTTTGTTCGGCATTCAGGGCACTGAACTAGAAGTTGCGATCTGCTTCTGCCTAGTGCTCAGGGTAGTCGAAGGCCTGCCACTCACACTAATGCAACAAATTTACTGCTTCTGCCCCGCGAAAACGGCTGAACGTACCAGTGGATACTCGGGTTTTTTCAAATAGGTCCCATTCACGCATCTTCGGACTTCTCGCAAAAGAAAAACAAAAGGAGGGCTCGCCTCTCTCTCTCTCTCTCTCTCTCTCTCTCTCTCTCTCTCTCTCTCTCTCTCTCTCTCTCTCTCTCTCTCTCTCTCTCTCTCTCTCTCTCTCTCTCTCTCTCTCTCTCTCTCTCTCTCTCTCTCTCTCTCTCTCTCTTCTCTCTCTCTCTCTCTCTCTCTCTCTCTCTCTCTCTCTCTCTCTCTCTCTCTCTCTCTCTCTCGGGAAAGGTCAACGCGGTAGCGGTGACCACGAGAACACATACAGGTGGGTGGGGAGAGGCCCTGGGACTGCTAAGGCGTGACTAACCCCGTCCCTGTCCCTCCCAGGGAGCCACCCCGGAACTAGCCTAGCCCACCTGACGGTGGAGGCCCACACCCTTTGAGGGTGGGACGCTGGACGAGGCAGAGCGGAACGTGGCCGTTTTTCGGAAGCGGGCGCAGGCGGCGCGGGTCGAAGTGCGGGCGGAAGGCGACGACGCGTTGTGGCAGGTTCGCTCGCGGTTCGTGTGTGTGGGTGTGGAGTTCGACCTGGCTGCCGAGACGCAGCGGCACAGGCTCGACCCGGCGTGGGCGGAGCGGTGGGTCGACGGCAGCGGGATGACGGCGGTGCTTTCCGGCAGAGCGACGGCCCGTCAGTTCGCCGAAGTCTTCGGGGGCGCCGTCTGGGCGACGGACATCCTGGCGGTGCCCCGCTGCCATTTCGCGGCGTTGCTGTCGTTCGCGGGGAGGCTCGGCGGTCGCATGGTGGGTGCCGCAGCGCCGGTGTGGGACGAGGTCGTCGACGTTCCTCCGTCGGCGAGACGGGAGCTGGGCGCGCTCCGGAAGATCGTCCGGGAGAACCCGTGGGTCGTGGGCGGCGTCCCTGAGGACACAGGGAGCGTCCTGTGGACGGACGCCAGCTCGCGGGCGTGGGCGGCGCTGCTGGAGGCGGAAGGCCGGTTCGTGGACGGGCGGCAGGGCGTGTTCGCGGGACCGGACGCGGACGCCCACATCAACTTGAAGGAGATGTTGGCGTTCGCGGAAGGTGTGGTTCGGCTGTGCTGGGCGCCGGGGGCGCAGCGGTGCCGCATCGACAACGCGGCGGTTGTGGGCGCCGTGGCGAAGGGGAGTTCTTCCTCGTACGCCGCGAATCGCGTTTTGTCCCGGTCTCTTCGTGTTGCCGGGCGCAGAGGGATTGTCCTCCGCCCTGACTGGGTGCCGTCCGGCGGACAGCTGGCGGACCCGTACACGCGGGGGACCTCGTTGCCTCGGTTCCCGGCGCAACTTCCGCTCCCGCGGTCACGTGCCACACCCTTTGACTTGTTTTGATGTGTTCTCGGGAAAGGTCAACGCGGTAGCGGTGACCACGAGAACACATACAGGTGGGTGGGGAGAGGCCCTGGGACTGCTAAGGCGTGACTAACCCCGTCCCTGTCCCTCCCAGGGAGCCACCCCGGAACTAGCCTAGCCCACCTGACGGTGGGGGCCCACCTGACGGTGGAGGCCCACACCCTTTGACTTGTTTTGATGTGTTCTCTCTCTCTCTCTCTCTCTCTCTCTCTCTCTCTCTCTCTCTCTCTCTCTCTCTCTCTCGGAAAAGGTCGCGAAATGAAAGCGAGAATGTGGGGTAAGCCCTGATTATTAGATTCACGGTTAAACGAAGCTAGCGCACAAGGTTTGCCTGATCTCGCACCTACTTTCCGATACCAAATAGATACTCTATTCAAACTCTCTCTCTCTCGGAAAAGGTCGCGTTGGCAGAAACGGTGAAGATGATAATTGTCACAGGGTTGGTGAAATGAAAGCGAGAGTGTGGGGTAAGCCCTGATTATTAGATTCACGGTTAAACGAAGCTAGCGCACAAGGTTTGCCTGATCTCGCACCTACTTTCCGATACCAAATAGATGCTCTATTCAAACTCGGAAAAGGTCGCGTTGGCAGAAACGGTGAAGATGATAATTGTCACAGGGTTGGTGAAATGAAAGCGAGAATGTGGAATAGAATCCCTGGACGTGAAACTAAAGGAGCTGACATCCGGCTGCCTCCGGGTAGCTCAAAACAGATAAACAGCGCCCTCGGGCGTGCTCACAAAACAATGGTGCTGCGCGGAGCGCTAACACTGAGATGGACGACAGGGTGGCTGGACGCACTTCCCGTAATCCTCTAGCAACGTCCTCAGACGTGAGAAAATAGAAATAGGCCGACATCACGCAATGCAGAAAGGGACGCGAGGAGGCGGAATGCCTTGCCTGTATGGGTCTCGTGTCCATACGTCCGCTAATTGCTCAGCGGTCGGAACCCACACAGTCTCGAGAACACATTGGTGTTCTTCCAACACGTCGCGGACCTGGCAGAGGATGAAGTTCCCGAGTTGGGTCTTCGACTTCCAATTCCTCAGACAGTTCACGGCGGGCAAGTTGTCGACAAAGATTCTTATTGTCGATAGCGGAGAGCGCGAAGCCGCGTACGCAATAGCAAACTTTGCCGCCGTTAATTCGGCAAAGAAGATATGCTGCGGGATATCTCTCCACGGTCCCCACATTGCCATGGAATCCACTAGCCAGGCCCATCCCTGCATGCTGGCGTCGGACCATGCCTCGACGAGGGTATCCCGCTGCTGCATGTCGAACGTGACCCACCGGTTCCCCGACAGACGCCGCCTCACCCCAGCAAGGAAAGGAAGGACGTCGTCGCTCACTCGAACCAGCGACTCCCAGCCCAGGGTGCCTGTTAGGACCTGATGCGCCAGTGTCCCCATCCACGCAAGCACCGGGCTCACTCTGCAAAGCGGCGTGCCCCACACCGTCCACGCCCAGATGGCGGTCCCGACGACCTTCCAGATCCCGCGCACGGTCATCTGTGCCGACTCAGCTGAGCAAAACAGCAGGTGCGCTTTTCTCGCCCACTCCTGTTTCAGCCTGTACGTCTTCGCCGCGAGGTCGAATTCTACCCCGAGGACGACTGGTTTCGAGCTGGGCTCGAGGACGGACTTCTCGTCGTTGACTGTCATGCGCACCTTGCGGGCACGCCGCAAAACTCGGTCGCGCACGGCGCGAAGCGCATCCGGACAGTCTTCAACGAGGGCCCAGTCGTCGTACCAGACTATCTTATCGTCCCCGGCAGGCTCCGTGATGACAAGCGCCGAGTCCTGCGCAATCACGGGCGAGAAAGACCAGCCCATCGTCAGCCGGCGCCACCTATACAGAGCCACGCCCCCGTCGAGCTTCCTTGTGCGGAGCCCGAAGAAAGCTGACGTCGACCGTCCTACTGGGAACTGGAAGAAGTAGGACTTCAGGTCAACGACGACTGCGTACGACTTCGACATCATCTTGGCGATGACCTCGTCGACACGCAAGAGGCTGAACTTCGGCGGGGGCTCCATCAGCTCGTTCAGCGGGCGGCCGTCAACGATGGCCCGCGAGTGCTGTTCGCCCTTTTCAACAGCAAAAGCCGGAAGGACGCACTTCAGCGGCTCCGAACGGGGGACGCGCTCCACAAACCCAACGCTTTCCAGCGTCTGCGCATGGCGGGCAAACGCGTCGCTCTTCCGACCCGGCACGAGAGGAGTGCCCAACAACTTCCGTCGGAAGGAGTGCCCGTCCGTTAGGAGGTCAAGCAAGCCGTGCAAGCGGGCCCCGGGGCCGGCGAGGCTCCGGAGCTTGCGGAGATCGATCGGCGGCACTGCCGTGACGTCTAGCGGCCTCGCAGATCTCGGGGCACCGATGCCCGGAATGAGACCTCTCGTTTCTGGTGGGAGGTACCCGAGAGGAACTGCGGTAGGAGGGTCGTAGAAATGGGGGTGGAGCCGGAGGAAAAGCCTCCTCCCCCTGAGCAACCTGGACCTTCGCGACTTCAACCCCCTGACCTGCCGAGGCGAGAAGCCGGCGTCGGGCAAGGGTTGTTTCTGTCGTGTCGGGAAACGGCTGTCGCAAAGGGTAGGATGAGCTAATTCCGAGTGCCCGGGTGCATTCGTGGAAGCGCTTCCCGGGTCTTCGCGTTGTGCGGCGTTGCCAGCCGGAGGCGGGAGTAGAGCCTCCGTCGTACTCCCGCCAGGTCCTTCAAGTCTGCAGTCGGCCAGGGGGGACCAGTCCCCAGACGACCGTTCCATGCCGGTCTTCAGCTCCGACCGGCTTTCTCCCCCTTTCCCGCCGGCGAACGGGGGGCCGCCGACTCCCCGGGCTCGCAAGGGTTCCATACCCGCCACTCCCGGGTGGCCTTGTCGGCAGCTTCCTCAGCCGCCGCCCAGTCAGGATCCATCAGCCGACGGCTGGTCCGTGCGGCCCGGCGGCGCGTGCTACCCGTGTGTACCGGCATTTTTCCCGGAGGGTAGTGTATGATTAGGAGGAGAATGGAAATAAAATGAAAGCGAGAATGTGGGGTAAGCCCTGATTATTAGATTCACGGTTAAACGAAGCTAGCGCACAAGGTTTGCCTGATCTCGCACCTACTTTCCGATACCAAATAGATGCTCTATTCAAACTCTCTCTCTCTCTCTCTCTCTCTCTCTCTCTCTCTCTCTCGGAAAAGGTCGCGCTGGCAGAAACGGTGAAATAATAAAGGTCGCAGGGTTGGTGAAATGAAAGCGAGAATGTGGAATAAAAATCCCTGGACGTGAAACTCAATGAGCTGAGATCCCGCTGCCTCCGGGTCTCGCAAAAAGAAAACAGCGCTATCAGGAGCGCAAATACAAAACTTTCGAGGTAAGGAACCTCATGCAACACAGAACGGGGTCCGGGGCGGCCGGATACCCCGCCTGTATGGATCCCGTGTCCAGACGTCTGCCAGTTGTTCAGCAGTCGGGACCCATACAGTCTCGAGGATACACTGGTGTTCCTCCAAGACGTCGCGCACCTGGCACAGGATGAGGTTCCCGAGCTCGGTCTTCGACTTCCAGTTCTTCAGGCAGTTGACGGCGGGCAAGTTGTCGACAAATATTCTGATTGTCGACAGCGGAGACCGCGAAGCCGCATACGCAACCGCAAACTTGGCCGCCGTAAGCTCGGCGAAGAAGATGTGCTGCGGTGCATCCCTCCATGGGCCCCACATCGCCATGGAACCCACTAGCCAGGCCCATCCCTGCATGCTGGCGTCGGACCACGCCTCCACGAGGGTGTCCCGCTGCTTCGAGTCGAAAACGACCCATCGATTGCCCGACAGGCGCCGCCTCACCCCAGCCAGGAACGGAAGAACGTCGTCGCTCACGCGGACCAGCGACTCCCAGCCCAGGGAACCGGTCAGGACTTGGTGCGCCAGGGTCCCCATCCAGGCAAGCACCGGGCTCACTCTGCAGAGTGGCGTGCCCCACACCGTCCATGCCCAAATGGCGGTTCCGACGACCTTCCAAACGCCACGCAAAGTCATCTGCATCGAACCGACCGAGCAAAAGAGGAGGTGCGCCTTCCTCGCCCACTCCTGCTTCAGTCGGTACCTCTTCGCCGCGAGGTCAAACTCGACCCCCAAGACAACCGGCGTCGAGCTGGGCTCGAGGACGGACTTCTCGTCGTTGACCGTCATGCGCACCTGGCGGGCGCGTCGCAGGACTCGGTCGCGCACTGCGCGAAGCGCGTCCGGACAGTCACCGACGAGGGCCCAGTCGTCGTACCAGACGACCCTGTCGTCCTTCGCAGGCTCCGTGACGACGAGTGCGGAGTCCTGCGCAATCACCGGCGAGTACGACCAGCCCATCGTCAGACGGCGCCACCGATACAGGGCCACGCCCCCGTCCGGCCTCTTCGTTCGAAGCCCGAAGAATGCCGACGTCGACCGTCCTACTGGGAATTGGAAAAAGTAGGACTTCAGGTCAACTACGACTGCGTGTGACTTCGACATCATCTTCTTGATGACCTCGTCGACACGCAAGAGGCTGAACTTCGGCGGGGGCTCCATCAGCTCGTTCAGCGGGCGGCCGTCGACGATGGCGCGCGAGTGCTGCTCGCCCTTCTCGACGGCGAATGCCGGCAGGACGCACTTCAGCGGCTGCGACCGAGGAACCCGCTCCACAAACCCGACACCTTCCAGCGTCACCGCATGCCGGGCAAATGCGTCGCTCTTCCGACCCGGCAGGACAGGCACTTCCAACAACTTCCGACGGAAGGAGTGTCCGTCCGTCAGGAGGTCGAGCAGGCCGTGCAAGCGGGCCCCGGGGCCAGCTAGGCTCCGGAGGCCGCGGAGATCGATCGGCGGCACAGCCGTGACGTCGAGCGGCCTCGTCGATCTCGGGGCACCGATTCCCGGAGTGAGGCCCCTCGTCTCCGGTGGCAGGTAGCCGAGGGGAACTGCGGTCGGGGGGTCGTAGAAGTGGGGGTGGAGCCGCAGGAAAAGCTGCCTTCCCCTGAGCAGTCTCGACCTTCGCGACTTCAACCCCCTGACCTGCCGAGGCAAAAAGCCGGCGTCGGGCAAGGGTTTCTGTCGCGTTGGGAAACGACTGTCGCAGAAGGAGGGGCGAGCTGGGTGGTGCCCGGGAGAATTGGTCGGTGCGCTTCCCGGGTCTTCCTGCTTTCCGCCATCGTCAGCAGGCGACGAGAGCAGAGCAGTCGTCATGCTCCCGCCAGGTCCTTCAAGTTCGGAGTCGGCTGGGGGGGACCAGCCCCCAGGCGACCGTTCCAAGCCGGTCCTCAGCAGCGACCGGTCCTTCCTTCCTTTCCCGCAAGAGGAGGGGCGTGCATCGTCTCCCCGGGCTCGCACGGGTTCCACATGCGCCACTCCCGCGTGGCCCCGTCCGCCGCTTCCTCAGCAGCCGCCCAGTCAGGATCTATCACCCGTCGACGGTTCAGCGCGGCCCGGCGCGTGCGGCTATCCTTGCGGATCGGCATTATTACTTGGGGAGAATGGAAATAAAATGAAAGCGAGAATGTGGGGTAAGCCCTGATTATTAGATTCACGGTTAAACGAAGCTAGCGCACAAGGTTTGCCTGATCTCGCACCTACTTTCCGATACCAAATAGATACTCTATTCAAACTCTCTCTCTCTCTCTCTCTCTCTCTTTCCCTGTTCTTCCAAACGATGTCGACAGCAGCAGTTCTCCTTTCACGCCCGCTTTTCCTGCCAGCAGGGTAAAACAAAACAAGAGGATGGAGATCGTACACAAACACAACGAAACCTGATTTCTTCTTTTTCTTTCGTTTACCAAACACTCGAAGTGTTGGAGGAAAGAAGCTCGTCACCGCAAACCGTGGTGTTTTCACTTGCGTCTTGATCCTAGCTTTAACGTAAAACCCATCCGGCACTGCGTCCAACGAAGTATGAAACATCAAGCACCTCCTTTGTTTCTAGGACACACTCTTTGGTGTTGCGTTGTGATAAGAAAGGCAGTCTCTCTGTGACTGTCACAATATAACAGTCACAGAGTATTATAACAAGCAGCACTCAATATGCCGGGCCGGGAATACTATGGTACGATGGTGTCAATTCTGTACATCCATGGCCACCTTCCCCGAAGCAGAATGACTGACATGTGCGGAGGGTGCTCCTCACTGTAAACTTCTACCTGCTTCTGATCCCGCTGGTGTATCCAACCAGGTCAAATATAGCCGCCAACCGGCTATTCTTGGGGCCAAAAACAGCCGGCTACACGTAGCGCTGGCTTTAGCTTGGACGGGCATGTTGTTCATGCCAGGCACAGTATCGTCAGGCGTCATTGGTCCTACCTGAAAGTGGGCAGCCAATACCGACGATCCCAGTATAGTTGAGGTGTCGGACTTCGAGATGCAAGAAGTCTTATCAGCCAGTGATCGTGACCGACCCTTTAAAACACGAGGACAGTCTCAAAACAAATCGGCCAATACAATTGCAACGACGTCCCGCTTTGACCTAATAAAGTCGTTCTCAAGCTTCGCTCGTCATATGCGGCTAAGGTTCACATCCCAACACTCCTCTCACCTCCGCTGGGTCTCGCGCGTTCCATCGCCCTGTAGACTGGCAGCCCTTTCCCTTCTTTGTCCCCGTGCGGCCTTGCCACGCAAAGGACGGCCCGACCGAGAATGTCAGTCGCGGGGGAGCGAGTACGATGCAACAGAAAAGAAAGAAACGAACGACGTTCTGCACACACACACATTCACTTGCTTGCGGACCGAAAGCGGTGCGAAATCGCCGGCAATTCGTCGACGAACTCGCGACGTGCCGCGTACTCTGGATCGAGGTGTAGGCATTTGCACCTCAAGACGTGCGTCAAATTGCGTGCCTCTGTCTAAAACAGGTGGACTAAGCGGGTCCACATGATATCACGGTACACCGTCTAGCGCCGCTAGACTGGACTCGGAGGAAGGTTTTTGTATCGATCACGTCTTTGCGCAGGCCGCTGGTGCTGAAAAGTGCTGCTGTGTCTCAGTTTGCACTCAAGAGGACCGCAGCGCAGAAGGACCTAGCACCTGCACAAGGTTGTACCCTTCGACGGAGCATCTAACCCTGGAACAACACGGTGCACTAGTCATTTGAAAAACAGCGTAATGACTAGTCATGTTACTATCACTACTGAAAAGTGCTGACTGAGTGACTACTGCATTTTGTGAAGGAAATCCCTTTACAAGGCGTACTTTTTCTTCATTGTACAAGCACCTGCTTTGTAGGAAATGCTTGAGGAGACTGCCAGTTGCGAGATCAAAGGAGGTAAATGTGCTGTAGCCCACACGAAACGCACGTAAATCTGGGTTTAGTGGCGGGCATAAGCGTTCAACTTGTATTACTAGTAAGATCAGTAGTAAGTGACTTGTAACTATCCGTTGGGGTGTACGAAGAGCATCTCCGTCTTTTTAACGCGCTTCGCAAATATCCGCTAGAAAGCTGAGAGACGGCTGACATCGCATCGTGATGTAAGTAGCTTCAGACAGGTACGCCACCCGTGCGCACAAACAGAACTGGTTAGTGGGTGCTGGTCGCTACTGTCGTTTATAACTGCGTTCCTAACCCTGAATTCCACTTCCAACTACTCACTTACTCAGGTTGCATTAAAAAGGGTTGGACAAACTCAGCCTGGAAGCATTCCTGCTACGCATCACATGCCGCCGCACGAATGCAGATTCTTAGTCATAGCGCAGCTTTCGCTCGCTCTGGCTGTCGTGAACGGACAAACACCTACTGCTGCACCGGGCTGTAGTGATTTTGCGGAAGTCAATCAGAGAGAGAATTTTGAAGGCTCCTTTGGCGGGTGGTTCCAAGATGAATCTGACGATGTGGACTGGTCGCGGGTTTCAGGTGGTACACCTTCGGAGGGCACAGGTCCTACAAGTGCGTATCAAGGACAGTACTATGTGTACGTCGAAGCTACAAGCCCGAATTACCCCAGCAAGAGAGCCATATTGAACTCGCCTTGTTTTGATTTGGTAAACGCTGCCACCGCCGAGTTTTCGTTCGCGTACCACATGTACAGCTCCGTAGCCACGGAGTTTGGTACCATGGCGCTTGAGGCAAGTACGGATGAGGGGCTGACTTGGACAAGTGTGTGGAAGGAGAGCGGCTCTCAGGTGGACTCGTGGCATATATCAACGGTAGATCTGTTGCCTTACACCGGGGTTGTCTTGCGGCTACGTTTCAATACGGTGGCTGGCTCGTCGTATACTTCAGATGCAGCTATCGACTCTGTACGTTTGTCTGTCGATGGCTCAGGAGTCCCGCTGACGGTTGTACCAAGTGCTGCGCCACCTACTGTTGCACCACCTACCCCCGCTCCTGAACCTTGGAGAGGCTCTTACGACGAGAGCTTCGAAAGCTCCTTCGGCGCGTGGTTCCAAGAACCTGATGACGAAGCGGATTGGTCCCGCACCTCAGGAGAGACATCTACGCCTAACACTGGACCTAAACGTGCGTATGATGGACTGTTCTATGCGTACGTCGAAGGTTCGAATACCTATGTAGCGAGAGCCATATTGAACTCGCCTAGTTTCGATTTGAGAAACGCTACCCCTTGTTTTCGTTCGCATACCACATGTATGGAACCTCAGTTTTGGTCCGTTGGCGCTTGAGGCAAGCAAGGATCAGGGTCTGACGTGGACTACCGAGTGGGAGGAGAGCGGCTCTCAGGGGAACATGTGGCATACAACGACGGAAAACCTTTTGCAATACACCGGCTTCGTAATGCGGCTGCACTTTAATAGGGTGACAGGCATGTTATCCGCCTCCGATGCAGCTGTTGACTTCGTAACTTTGTCCATCGATGTGCCACCTACTGGCGCACCACCTACTGCTGCACCACCTACTGCTGCACCACCTACTGCTGCACCACCTACTGCTGCACCACCTACTGCTGCACCACCTACTGCTGCACCGCATACTGCTGAACCTGGATGTCTTGTCAATTGGGTCGGACCTCAGACAGAGAGCTTCGAGAACTCGTTCGGCGGGTGGTTCCAAGATGGTATCGTCTGGTCCCGACTCTTCGGTTTGTCACCTACGGGAGGGACTGGGCCTACAGCTGCATACGACGGACAGTATTCTGTTTTCGTCGAATCTTACTCCCCCACAGCTACCGTGCTGCAAACTAGTCAACTGTCTGTTGTGCCTGTGTAGTGCCTGGTGGTACAGTGGGTGCCTGTAGTATGTAGTAAACGTTTACTCAACGTTTACTCCAGAATGAGTAAACGTAAACGTTTATAAACGGTAAACGTTTATCGTTTACCTGGAACACTGCCCTAGGCATACATCCGATCCGACTCGTATGCGAGAATGATTCTCGCATTCTCGCATGAAATTCTCGCATATTCTCGCATGCGAGAATGATACGAGTGAAATACGAGAATTTGTAAACCACTCAAGAACCATGTATTTGACCTGTATTCGAGGCTCCGACACGAATACCAAGTCGAGATAGCAAAAGTACGTGCGCTCGGCTAAAGGCCGGCGCGGGGCGAGACTGGAGGCAGCTGTTAAAGTTCGGGAAACAGTAAAGTTCGGGCGCAGCTAAGTTTGGGTGATGCAAATTTCTGGTGAACCAAAGTTCGGGCGAAGCAAAGTTCGGGCGTTAATTAGCTTCGACCGGACTCATTCACTGGAACTTGTCCTAGTAATAATTAGCTAGCTCAGCGCTTTCCAAAAACAATACACTTTTTGCACCAAGAAAAGCCGGGTTGGCTCGATTAGAGGCTATTCACATTGCATGTTCATAGGACCTCCAGTCTCGAAGAACGAAATAAGGCTACGCCAACTGCAGCTTGCAGCTGGCATTGTGTCTTGCTTTCAAGACAAGGAGACCTCAACACAATATGTTGTCGACAACAACTCTGGTTGCACCATGGTATTGCTTTTAATGCTTGAATAATGGTCGAAAACACGCTTCACAAGTGCTCCGTCCGCCACTGTGCCCGCAACTTCTCCAGCTTCGACTTCTTGTGTTTTCTTCTACAATTTCCTCTGCCAAAGCTCGTTTCGTGGAGTGGCTAACATTCAATTGCCTCTGACTTAAGAGGCACCGGCATTTTGAATGTTGGCCGCCTTTGCAGGTGCATTATTAGGTTGCAGGCTCTCTGGATGGCAGGTACGGCCGCGAGCCCTTGGAATCTAGCGAGCCCAGTGACAGCGAGTCAAGGAGACTTTCTCCACAAATATCGCTAAAAGCACAAGCAAATCCGGTTTCCGAGTTCACAAACAGCTTTGAAAGCCTGCATCCACGAACAGACGAAACGAACTGTGGCAGCGAAGGCAGAGGAGGAAAGGAACGTTCACTACACAGAAGAAGCAGCAGCTGGAGAAGTTCGGAGGCCCAGTGGCGGAGAAATGCGCCGCAGAAGCCTCGGAGACGACCTAAAACGTTGATTCCTGCCAGTTTCTCATGTGTTCAAGCATCCCGTACTGTGAGTAACATCATTCTCGCATATTCTCGCACGTGCGAGAATATGCGAGAATCATGCGAGAATTGCGAGAATATGCGAGAATTTTGCGAGAATCGGGGCCGCGACCCCCCAATACGAGAATATGCGAGAATACGAGTCGTATCGGATGTATGCCTAGGGGGGGTCAATCTGTGTCCCTTTTTGGCCATTTTTCAAAGTTGAGCATCTGCGGGACAACCCAGGGTCCATACCCCCGTAGACCCTCTAGAAACCTGTGGAAAACTGCAAGAAAGCGCCCAAAATGAGCTGAGGATGCTCTAGGGTTACGGGAAATGCAAAAACAAAAAAAGGTGTCTTTAGTCGTGCCACCAATTGTACCTCCCCACAATGCGAGCTTTGCAAGTGCAGGGGCCATCACAGGGGGCGCAAAACTGCCACAAAATACACGAAACCAGGTAGCCCCCGCTGAACTCATATGGCCAACCGCCAAGGTCGAGTAGTTCCAGCCAAGGGCGAATGACAAAGCAATGCTCCTGGAAAGCGAATATAGGGATGAGCGAAGAGAGGAAATATTTGATGAAGAATTATGTTATTTTCAAAATACCCCAGAAAGAACTCGCTTTCAAAGTACCACGTCTTCAAGACGTGCGAATGCAGCTCGTGTTCAAAATACCCCAGAAAGAACTCGCTTTCAAAGTACGACGTCTTCAAGACGTGCGAATGCAGCTCGTGTTCAAAATGTCCCAGAAAGAACTCGCTTTCATTCTTACTTCGTGTTCAAAATGCCCCAGAAAGAACTCGCTTTCAAAGTACTACTAAGACGAATAGGTCGGGACGGTACGGCTGCCGCACTGACGAGCTCTGGAACTCAGCCTTCACAGTTATCCAAAATGCCGGAGCAAAAAAGCTTCGCATCCGTTCAACACATACCCTGTGGGGGCTGCAAACCAGATCACAAACAATCGAACATCACCCGAGGATGCTGGACCTACGTAATCCAGCTAAGGCGAACCTTGGCAGAGATTTTCCCACAAACACTGCAACACTGCAGCTCGCGTACAAACTGCGCGAGAGTCTCTTCCCAGCCCGATATTCCGAACAAGCACCCGACACTTTCGGAAGGTTTGACTTTCGGAAGGTTAAAGACACGTCTACCAACATTTTCTTGATCCTTTTTTGACGTGTCTTTGCTCTGTCTTGCTCTGGATGCCTAGGGTCCGAACAACCAGCTCGTGTTCTGGCTTTTTCGACATGAATGTATGTCCCCCGTCCGTACAGGGTTAAGCTTATCTCCAGCTTCTGATGCTGGCGTCTTCAGGTTGTAGAGTGCCCCGCCCACAAAAATGTACGGGTGCTAAAACGTTTAGGACACACCCTCTGCGACTTTACACGGTGAGTTTCGGCCTCAGACGCTGGAGTTAAAGTGGGTATCATGCAGGGTCAAAACCTTGTGTTTTTTTGGTAACAGGAGTTTGGACCCAAAAAAAAAAATGGCCACCCATTTTTTCTGGAAAAAAAATTGGGGTCTTTAAAAAAGAAATTTGGAACAAATACTGCGGTAATTCTTGACGAAGTTGAGCTTTCTCCAAAAATTTTTGTTGAGGGCCGTCGGCCCCGCGGCAGGGTTTACCAAAAAGACACAAGGTTTTGACCCTGCATGGTATGCCCGAGTCACGCCCAAGGCGTGCGCGACTCGGGCCGGTATTGCACGCATCGCAGGCAGGTGAGCCTGTCGCTGAATGTGCACTGCACTTGCGGTGGTAAGAGCATGACCACCCCGCGGGAGGTCGCGTCTCTTCCGCCACCGGCCGCAAAAGCTGGAGTTACCCAGCTTTTTTATTGTATAGGCACCTGCTTTGTAGGAAATGCTTGAGGAGACTGCCAGTTGCGATAGATCAAAGGAGGTAAATGTACTGTAGCCCACATGAGTTTAATTCGCACACCGGAGCGGCGCCTACGGCTCCGAAGGCAACCGCACCGAAGGAGAATTGTTATTATTCGACCCCTCCCTTCGCTTGCTTTTGGTTGCTGCTTGTGACAATGGCTTGGTTGCTGAAGGTGGACTAGTTCTCGACGCTGTCTAACTGCTTCCGTTGGGCCGGCAACAGGTCCAGATGGAGTTGTCAGGTCGGTGGTTTCGTTGGTGGGATTTAACCTACATGCGTTCTGGTCAACCCGCTGCCTGAGTCTACATTTAAAGCACAAAACAACTTCTTCTGCTTCTCGCGAAACTTTTGTTTTCTGCGCCAAACCCTCCGTACCCCCGAACTTGCGTCAGGAAAACTGACCTGGCTTTGAGGAATCCCCGGCCACGTCGACGGAATGGGTTTCAGTTGGGAAAGTTGTTGGTGTGCACAGTACTGGTTTCAGCCACTCGAAAGCTGGAGGAGAAATACTCGAGGGACTGTCGTGTGCTCATTTCGAAGGAGGCTAGAGGGGGAGAAAACAATACAACTACAAAGTGGGTCTTTTTTGTTGAACGCTTACGCCCGCCACAGAACCCAGATTTACCTGTGTTTCGTGTTTAATGCGCTGTTCTACCAAACGGACCTCAGCTAGTCAGCACACCTAAGCAGGGCTGCATCCTCGTGTTGTAGCCGTGTTGTGCATAAGGTTTCGTGAGGGCCTGGTCAACCACCTCATCACTATAGGGTGTCATGGCTCTCTCCAATCATGCAGCGCGCGGAACTAGCCAGGAGCGACGGGCTGGAGCGACAGACACTTTATGGCAAATACTTGAGGCTGTCAGGCGTCCGGTCCTGCTAGCGTGATCACGTAAAGTGCTCAGGGGAGCACTCTACAGTGACTCCGCGTCTGAAGTGACTTTGGATGTACATTGCGGCTTCAAAGTCTAGAAGGAGCTTGGAAATAACACCCCTCAAACATCCGACCCTGTCAAGACCGCAAACACCCCCCCCCACAGCTGGGTGCGACGAGAGGCTGGACCTTTGGGTCGGATGTAAGAATGCCCCCTCTTGCTGCCCCGACGGGAGCCGTTGCTACCGGAAGGATTTGCACTACGCACAGTGCAGGGAGATTGGCACGTGCTCTCCTTCCACTTTCTGGTCCTGCAAGGTCCTCGACGGAGATGGTATGTCTTTTGCTGTGCGCGCTGCAGGCGGAGCCTTTTCAACATACGGCTGCAAACGCGTTCGTCGTTGTTGTAAAAAAAACGGCGCTAACGCATCGTGATGTAGCTGATCAAACAGAGACGACACACGTGCGCACGCCACCTCCTTTTTTTTTTACATAAGCGCCAGCTTGGAAGGAAATGCTCGACAAAGCTGCCAGACGAAGAAGCGAAGGGATTTCGAGTGCTGTAACTACCGAGCCACGTGTTGAACGGACGTGAGGTCATGCGGGTCTACCCCTACACGACAAGACACAACCACAACAGGTCAAAAGTCCTGATTGAGAAACCAACACGCGGTGGTGTAAGCAAATCAGATTGTGTTTGTATTGTATTTGCCCCTCTACCTTCATATTTCCTCCCTTCCATTCGGAGTCAAAGCACGCCGAGTTTCACAGTTCCACCAAGTTGGAGGAATGAGAAGCTCGTCACCGCCGCAAACCGTGGCGTTTTTACTTGCGTCCGTGTTGAGACACTCTATCGAAACATGGAACTATGATTTCCCCTTCCCGTGTCTCTGTATCATATATCAAGAGTTTTTATATTTTGCCATGAACGCGTCACGCCCTGAAACGGGAGGACGGAATTTGACGTGCGCGCGGACTCACGACCCCTCCCTTTCTACACAGCACTCGCCGTCTACTCGGTCGAATCCCTCGTTGACAACTCGGGCGAAGTCGGCAGCCGGACTGTCGACGGCGCGCTGGGCTTAGCCGCCTACGAGGATGCGGTACTTTACACCACATCCTCCGCCGTCGGCGTGTCGTCCCCAGATGCGGACGCGAGCACCGCGCTGACCGGGGCGGGGGGGGCTGTCGTGTTGTCGGGGTCGCAGCTGTTCGTGAGCTGCGGGGGTAAAAGCGTGTGCGCCGTCACTGTGGCAGGCGTCGTTCCGACTCCTCCGCTCACGGCTACCGGTGCGCCCTCCACGGTTGCCCCCGATACCGGAGCCCCGCCGACGAGTTCACCGCCGACCCGGGCTCCTGCCACCCCTGCGCCGGCAACGGCTGTTCCTCGGACGTTGCCGCCGCCGACCAGGGCTCCTGCCACCCCTGCGCCGCCGACCAGGGCTCCTGCCACCCCTGCGCCCGCGACGGTTGCCCCGGCCACGGCCGTTCCGGCGACGGATGCTCCTTCTACCCGCGCACCAGCAACGGCTGCTCCGCGGACGTCGTCACCGTTGACCAGTGTCCCTTCCACCCCTGCGCCGGCAACGGTAGCTCCTCCGTCCACGGCCATTCCGTGGACGATGTCGCCGTTGACCAGTGCTCCTTCCACCCCTGCGCCGGCAACGGTAGCTCCTCCGTCCACGGCCGTTCCGTGGACGATGTCGCCGTTGACCAGTGCTCCTTCCACCCCTGCGCCGGCAACGGTAGCTCCTCCGTCCACGGCCGTTCCGCCGGCTGGTGTACCTTCCACCCCTGCACCCGCAACGGTTGCTCCGCCCACGGCTGTTCCGTGGACGTTGTCGCCGTTGACCAGTGCTCCTTCCACCCCTGCACCCGCAACAGATGCTCCGCCCACGGCTGTTCCGTGGACGTTGTCGCCGTTGACCAGTGCTCCTTCCACCCCTGCGCCGGCAACGGTAGCTCCTCCGTCCACGGCCGTTCCGCCGGCTGGTGTACCTTCCACCCCTGCACCCGCAACGGTTGCTCCGCCCACGGCTGTTCCGTGGACGTTGTCGCCGTTGACCAGTGCTCCTTCCACCCCTGCGCCAGGAACGTTTGCTCCGTCCACGGCTGTTCCGCGGACGTCGCCACCGTTGACCAGCGCTCCTTCCACCCATGCACCCGCAACGGATGCCCCGCCCACGGCTGTTGCGTGGACGTTGCCACCTGCGACTGGCGTTCCTTCCACCCCTGCGCCCGCAACGGCTGTTCCGGGGACGCCGCCGCCGCCTACCGGGGCTCCCCCGACCGAATCGCCTCCGAGCGCGGCGCCCGTGCCTCCCCCCACTGCCACGCCGCACACGGTGCCGCCTCGGACGCCAGCCCCAGCGGCAAGCGCCACCCCTGCTCCGCAGCCGCGGGGCGGGCCTCCGCGGCTGCGTCTGCACGGCGCCCTGTCGCTTTCGGGCGCCGACGTGCGCGGCGGCGTCGCGATCTCGTGGAGCTCCGAGGAGCCCGTGTTCAACGAGGGGACCCGCCCGGTGGCGGTCGCCCTGCACCCGAACGCGGCGGGTCCGAACGCGAGCAGCGACGGCGGCGCGGCGTGGGTGTCCGTGCAGACCGACGTGTCGCCGGCCCGGGCGCCGAAGGGGCTGCTCGCCTTGGGCGACGCGGCGGTCACCGTGACCAGCAACGGGAGCGTGGTGTCCGTCGTGTTCAAGCACGGCGGGTACCGCGCGGACTACGCGGAGACGCTGCGGGTGGCGCTGCACCCGGGGGTTTTCGCGAAGGGGGCGGGCAGAGCCGTGCAACCCCTGGCGGCGACCGCTGGGTACCAGCGGTACTGCTCAGCGGCGGAGGACGCGACTGCGTGCGAGGCCACCGTGTCCGTGGCGCAAGATGTCCCGGTGCTGCCGGACGATAGTGTCGTCGTCGTCGTGGGGGGAACGACGATCGCGACGGCCGGTGTCGTCGGCGTCGCCACGACGGGCACCGGCGGCCTCGGCGCGAACACGGGGACCAAGCTGATCCGTGTCTCGCTGTTGCTGCGTGCCGTGTCGTGCCCGGCTGGGCGGCCGACGCCGGTCGACCGGACGTTGTCTCCCCTGCAGCTTTCGGTCGGGCCCCCGCCGTACGAGCAGTACGCCGGGGCGCTGGTGGGCAACGTCGCGCTGTTCGCGGGGTTCGGCGCGGTCTGCTGCGCGGTGTACGCCGTCCTCCTCCGCGTCCACGCGCCGCGCCGCGAGGACATCCGGAGGCTGAGCAGCATGGCGCTGCTCGCGTCGCCCAGCGAAGAGACGCCGTCGCCGGTGTTCCGAAACCTCGCCACGTCGGGGCCAGGATGCGGCACCAGCCGGTCCGCTGGCGACCTGGTCCTCGGGCAGAGCTGCTTCGACAAGACCCCGACGCGTTCTTGCACCACAGCGCGACCAGCGGCGCTCGGTTGCGGCCCCAACGGATCCGCTGACGACGACCTGGTGCTCGCTAAGAGCTGCTGCGACCAGGTTCCGACGGGTTCGCATCCCAGGATGACGTGCACGGAGCCGCAGGCTGGCCAAGAAGCGCAGGCTGCTCGAGACGGGTACTTGGACGCACCCGCAGACCCAAGCGCCGTGCTCGGCGGCGACGGTGAATCGGCGGAACGGGTCTCCTTCACGCAACCCGGCCGCCCTGCGAGCGCCACGCTCGCCGACGGCGGGGCGCAGACGCAGGCCCCGAGCGCGCCGTTGGAACGGCTGTGCAGCCAAGACGGGGACGACACGCAGCCCCCAGCAGCAGGGCCTCCCGACGGGGGAGTGCACGGCTTGGCAGGGAAAGCGAGCCAGACAGAACAAGGCGAAGCAGCAGCAGCAGCAGCAGCCGGGCAAGCGGCGCGAGCTGCCTCATTCAACTGGGGCTCGCCGGACTCACCGGGCGAGGGACAGCTCGACTGGACATACGGAAGCGACGACTCGGTGGGGAGCGGCGCGGCGGCAGCAAGGGATGGCTCGTCCCCGGAAGCGCGGCCGGCGAGGCCCGAAGCCGAAGCCGGCGGTTCGGCGCGGGAAGCCGTGGTCCTGGCGCACAGGTCTCGGTTCGGCGCCCTGCCGGTCCCGGCGGTGTTCCTTTACGGAGGGGTGGTGCTGTCCGCGTTTACGATCCTGTTCTATGGGTCGCCCTCCTTCGCGCCGTTGGCGGCTTCCGTGCTGCTCTTCTCCTTCCTCCTGCCGGGTTACACCGTGTTTGTAGCCCACACGCTGCCCACCATGGCCTCTTACGTCCGACGTGTGCCTCCAGCGGGACCCGATCCGAGCTGCCTTTCTCCCGATGTTGCTTCGAAACCCTCGCGTTTTAACTCCTCTCTCGGCGGGAATCGCGGCGAAGTGCGAGCCTTTTTGACGGATTTCCTCCTGGGTCAGAACGAATGGGTCCCGCTGAAGGACACGGCTGCGGGCAGCGCTTGGGTCGCGATGCACGCGCTCTGCTTCCAGCACTACACGCACGACGCGCGTTACTTCCTCTCCGTTGAACTGACGTATATCATCCTCCTTTCTGTCGCAACGGCCTGGGCGCCCGAAGACTACGACGCCTGCTTGACCCGGGCAGGGATCATGGCCGCATCCCCCGTGACGCTGCTCGGATTGCTTTTGTGGTGGTCACCGTACAGCCGAATGTACGAGAACGTAATGGAAACCGTGCTGGTGTTTCTGGAAGCCGTGATGATGGGGCTCACTCTGCATAGCATGGTGACCATGCCAAGGCAGCTGGACACCTGGAGTCTATCTGCTGCCGGACAGGTGGCGAAAACGCTGCTTGCCGGCGTCGTGGTGAAGATGGCCGTCGATATTTTCTCGTGCCTTTGCAGACACGCGCACAAGATAAGACAAGCACTCAACCACGTTACCCGTGCTGTATGTTCCGACGACCAGCCGAATAAGCCAGCACCTACGCCGTGCGGGCAACCCTCTACCCCCAAAAAGGACATGTGCGGGCTCGACGCCCCCATCCCGGTTTCGCCAATCGAAATGCAGAGGAAGCTTTCGGTTTCCCGTTCGCCTTCATTCACTCCGGGTCATGTGCCTCGCGGACCGGTTGCACCGGACACTCCGGATGGCGAGCCGTGTTCTGTGCGGTTTACAGAGATTCTCCCAAGGGTGCAAGGCCGTTGGGTTGATGCAGACGGGTTGCTGTACACAGTGACTGAGCAGAGTGTACGTCCTGTGGGGTACAGCAAGTCACTGTCGATCCGTGCTGAGTCCATTGAGGGTATACCGCGGCTGGGAAAAGTACTTCTCGACCGAAGCTGTGTGGAAGACGACGGACTCCTGCACAGCCTTTTGTGGTCGTCTGGCGTCCGCTGGACCAGGCTTCCGGACCCATCGCTCAACCCTCTACCTCCCCTGCCTGAAGCTGTCTCACCGGAACACGATGAAGGTGACGTCACCATCTGCGAAGTTGATGACCCGGAATCGCCTCGGTATGCCCCCATTTTCCCCCGGGTTCACGCTTGTAAGATGAGACCAGCCAGGGTTGCGGATACTCCCGCGTCCGAGCAGTGAACAGTGCATGTGTTCGTTGTTTATTCGAATCCGCGCGCGCCTAATTTGCAGGAATTACCCGAGGAGGTCGCCCGTTGAAAACCGCAAAGCAATAAACTGTGCTGTAACCCACAGAACATACTTTGAAAATCTGGGTTAAGTGCCGGGAGCAAACGTCCCACAAGCTTGCGAAGCAGTGTTTTACCTTCTCCTTAAACTGACACTTTCCCCGTTCCGTCGAAACAAGCAGCGGGCGGGCTCCTCCGAGTGGTTTCTGGGTATTGTTGTCGTGCACTCATGATTCAAAACCTTCTCCCCACCCCCCGCGCAGGTCGTCGATGGACGATGACCTAGTCATGGAGCGGCAGCACACGTGGTGCACGTCGCGCAGGGCCACGGAAATCTGCGAGGACGACGTCATCCTCTGCCCGCAGCCATCCCTCGCCTGGTCTTGCAGGGGCAGCGCCCCCGACACCGCGGTGCCCCTCACGCTGCGGAAGCAGAGTACCGGGTCGCCGCTGGTCCGGTTGCATTCGCAGCGGAGAGCGTCATCCTCCCAGTCCCCATCCGTCCCCGACTCTGGGCACGTCGTCACGCAGTCGCCGTTGTCCGACATGCCTCGGGCAAGCTTCGAAGCGTCTGCCAAGCACAGCAAGCCGTCCCTGCGCCCCTCGCGCAGCCGCTCCCCGGCTTCCACGTTTGCCACGAGCCGGCCGCCCATGCCGGCCCCTTGATTGCCTCATCGGGACGTGCGGCGGGGGGTGTCTTTCTCCCTGGCGGAAAGAAAGGAATTGCTCTTTTTCGCCGCGAAAATTGTCTGAAACCCTCGTTGGTGTTTGCTTCCTCGGCGAGCCATTGTCGTTGCTAACACGTGGTTCAGTTTGGGAATGCGGAGCGAATAGGAAGGCATCCTCTCTGCTACGGTTAAGCTCAAACATCTGGACCCAGGAGCCGATAACGAAAACGAAAAAAAGAAAGCAGTGTTGAGCGAAGAAAGTAGCTACACTTCACAAGTTGAAAAAAAAAGAGCAAACAACGAAGCATGCCAAACACCAAAAGAAAAAGAAGTATGCGTCAAAAACAAGAGGCATACCAGAAAGCTTACAGTTACGGAGAAAGAAAAAAAAGAACATCACGAGAATACCACAAACATGCGCAGTTCTTCACACCGCCCGAGTGCGTTCTTGGTTGCCCCTTACCCCTTTCATCCTAACTGTTCAATACCGATCGCAAATGGTTTCGGTTCCGATGCTGCGCATCATCGCACCGCAACCCATCACGCTTGCCAATGCGTACACCATTCCATGAATGGCGCTGAGCACACATGCAATAATGTAGTGCGCTTCACATTGTACCGCCCTCAGAGGACAATGCGTATGGCGCTGAGCACACATGCAATAATGTAGTGCGCTTCACATTGTACCGCCCTCAGAGGACAATGCGTACAGACGATGCAATGGTGCCTGCGCATTCTGCTCGCACCGAACAGTGCGCTTCACATTGTACCGCCCTCAGAGGACAATGCGTATGGCGCTGAGCACACATGCAATAATGTAGTGCGCTTCACATTGTACCGCCCTCAGAGGACAATGCGTATGGCGCTGAGCACACATGCAATAATGTAGTGCGCTTCACATTGTACCGCCCTCAGAGGACAATGCGTACAGACGATGCAATGGTGCCTGCGCATTCTGCTCGCACCGAACAGTGCGCTTCACATTGTACCGCCCTCAGAGGACAATGCGTACAGACGATGCAATGGTGCCTGCGCATTCTGCTCGCACCGAACAGTGCGCGCAGTCCGACACATAATGCATGTTGCTGCGCACAGTACTGCACACTGAGGACAAAGCACTTGCATGTGCTCTGTCCTTTGCATGATGTGCTCGACTGTGCCAATCCGTGCACTCTGTCTCTGTTGTAGCCTAACTGCACAAGGTTGCCCTGGGCAGACTGGACTTAGTGCAGCGTTGTAAGCCGGATACCTTGCAAAGTGCAGCATGCACACCGTGTTCGTTCGTGCACGGGCCGCAGCTTGTCGCCACTACTCTCCAGACCGACTTTTGCAACATACAAACAACTTGCCACCTAGCCCTTTCTCACCGAACGCCTTCGCGAACAGTATGCAACCAAGTCTTTTTTGTCAAGGTTTCCGTCGTACCTGCTCCCTCCCGTGTTGAAGGTCGGTAGTGCGCACCCCTGTCTTTGAGATCGGGGTTGAGGGGCCTCGCTGGAACCCATCCGGTTCAGGACACGCAATACCCGTAGGACCTTCGACTGGCGCTATTCAGAGCTTGGCGCCTTTGGAACACGACGTCGTTGTCAGCCGCAACACGAGTAACTGTGGCGGCGCCATGCATGGCAAAACAGACTGCAACGTAGTCCTGCATACGCTGTTCTGCTTTTGCGTGCAGTGCATTTATAGTACATGTGTGTTCCGTGCGTGTCCACCATCCGCTAGACACGTGAGCTGAATGGCGCGTTCGGCCAGCAAACGTAAGCTTGCTCGCGACCTCTGTTGGACTAGCCACGGTTGCGCACCTGCCGCCTCCGTCGCTTAGTCAGTCCCGTGCATTAAACGTACGTCACATGCGCGGGACGAGTGGGTGCGACGGCTCCGAGTGACCTCGAAGGAGCGCAATATTTAATGACCGTAAGACTTGGGGGGTGCAGGTAGTTCCAAAAGGTGCGGAAATTTCAAGCAAGGGTGCGTGAAGTGAACTTGCACTCTAAAGGGGTAGGTAAGCGTGTTTTGGTGGGTTGATCAGAGTTCCTCACCTGAAAGTTTTTTGTGTTAACAACGTACTTTTGGTACTAAAAATTAGTAGTTGGCAGCGCACTACATGAAACTTACCAAAGCAGGTGAGTTCCGCTAGTGCGCACAACCAAAAGAAACCGCCTTACTAATTTTTTGAAACAGGGACTGTGTCAGGGTGACAACAAGTGCGAAAACGACCGACTGAAGAGCCTGTCTTTTCAGTACTGCAGGTGCCCAGACCCGTTTCTTTTGAGACAACCAATTTCTGCTTCCCTGGAGACAGCATTTGTTGCAGCTGGGAGAACAGGGGCAGCAGGTTTACCAGAACACGTGTGTAGGTTATATCCAGTGGTCGCGCTAAGGAAAAAAGCGGCTGATTTCACTGCCGGAAAATAAATAATTGAAAAACTGACCGGCTGATGATCAGCCGGCTGATTTTTGGCAGGTCTGCCGATCAGAGGTTTTGCGACAACATCTTGATTCACATCTTGCCCGGTTTGTGCATCAAGCTGTTTCAATCAAGCATTCCGCTCCATGGGCGGCATAGCCAAAGCTCGCACTGTTGAAAATCGGCTGATTTTGTGCGAGTCTGCCGGTACAAAAAAAGGGCTCGAAATTGAATAAGCCGGCAAGCCGGCTGATCGCGCGCACACTGGTTATATCGGCCAAACAAACCGGACTTTTATATAGCGTTCTTAGCGTTGCGAACGTTGCTGCTGCGGCCGCTCGGGCGGCAGATGCGCGAGGTCAAGAGGCAAGATCTGGGGCCCTGTGATGGCTGAGTGCACACCTAAGCGGGGCTGCATCCCCCGTGTTGGAGCCGTGCTGTGCATAAGGCGGCGTGGAGGCCTGGTCAACCTCCTCATCACACTACAGGGCACAAACCTTTCGCGACCGTGATTGGACAGTCGGGATTGCCGGGGGCGGGCTCGTGAGAGTAGAAAAGGAAAAATAACAAAGCAAGACCTGCCCTCGGTGCCTGCCTGTCTACTTACTACTACGCAGTCTATTGTCACAGAGTGACGCTGCGTATCAAGTCCAAACGAGTACTATTATGAGTACAGTTCAAAGAAGAAGCCTTCTTACTGCTACTAATGCTTTTTGTGCAAGCACCTGCTTGCAGGAAATGCTTGAGAAGACTGCCGATTGCGAAATATCAAAGTAGTACTATCGCAACAAAATTTCAATCGCATAGTGTGGTTCTCTTCGGCATGCCGATGACTCCCCACTATCGCAACAATACTTCAATCTCAAAGGAGGTAAATGTGCTGTAGCCCACACGAAACACAGAAAAATCTAGGCTTAGTGGTGGGCATAAGCGTGCAACAAAGTAATTATACGGGGGTTTCCCCCTCCAGCCCCCGTCGAAATAAGCACATGGCAGTCCCTCGTAGTATTTTCTCTCCACGCGCACGCACCAAGTCCCTGCGATTCTGCCCACGGCTAGGGGCTTATCGCCCGCTTTCCGTTTTTTTTTCTGGCAGTAGTGCGGAAGACGAGAGAAGAAGAACGAGTTCGCTCCGTGGCAGGGGCGCGTTACTGGGTCCAATACTGGGTGGCTCTGCCAGTACCGCCGAACACGTGAAGCTTGGCTCCCGTGTAGCAAGCTTTCCTCGGTACACATGTGCTTGCTGTCCACTGATCCACTGACAGAGCTGCAAACGTAGCTACCGCAGCTCTCTGGGCTTGTCCACGCGAGTCCCAACAGCGACGAAGCCAAGGATGGATACCAGACGCTGATCTAACGAAAGTTGATTTTTCGTTTACCGTAATTCCCCGGACCAGCTACAAAGGCCGAGAAATAAGACGGCAAGCCAAATGCCAGGTGGTGGGCTTCGGTATCCAACAGCGCGGTTGGTTAATAATAGTTCTTCTCATGGGATGGAATGAAGGGCGGTGTCCTCGGAACCTCCTCAAGGGTGCCGTCTGGGACTGCATACTACGCAGGTTGCCGGTAAAAAATTAACCGCAGCGCGCAAAGCTTGAATCAGAGATGTCAACAGTGACAACCCCGTCCGCTCTGCCCTGTTTGGTTGACTGTCTCGGGTCGTGTTCAGCGCAAGCCCCAAGCCCCCAAGCCCCAACTTGCGGCCCTGGACCAGGCTCCTAAGCCTGGTTAGGCAGACCAGGCTAACTTTGTAACCCAAAGATCACAAAAAAAAATACGAGAAACCGGCGGTTTTACAAAGTTTCAGCCCAAAATGTCGGATTAGGAGAGGATTTCGGTTGTCAGAAAAAAAAGATTTGCACATTTAGCCACAATTTAGCCACAGCATTGTGGCTAAAGTCGTGGCTAAATGGGCCACATTGTGGCAAGTTGTGGCTCACCAGCCCCTGCCCCGAGCCCCAAGCCCCAACAGGTACGCCACGCCTCGATGCTTCAGTACCACTGACAGAGCTGCAAACGTAGCTACCGCAGCTGAGTCGGGGCTCTCTGGGCTTGTCCACGCGAGTCCCAACAGCGACGAAGCCAAGGATGGATACCAGACGCTGATCTAACGAAAGTTGATTTTTCGTTTACCGTAATTCCCCGGACCAGCTACAAAGGCCGAGAAATAAGACGGCAAGCCAAATGGCAAACGTTGCTACCGCAGCTGAGTCGGGGCTCTCTGGGCTTGTCCGCGCGAACAGCGACGAAGCCGACGCCCGTTGCCATTGATTGGGTAGTTGCTAGCCGCTTGACCCGCGATCCATCGACAAAAGAGAAGTAAAAAAAAATAAATAAAAAACAAATCTCTCTTCTCCCGCGATCATCGATCCCTCCGCAGTCTGCGAGGTCCATTTCTTTCGACAAACCATCTACTCACGAGCTTTCAACAACAACAACAGCAACAACAACGACGACAACAAAACTGCGCATTTCTTCTGCTTTTTTCAACGAGGGGAGAAGCAAATACACATGACCGTGTATTGGTGTTTCACATCATATAGCATGCGACACTCCATAGCGAGCTATCGCTGCCACTTGACACTTAACCAGATCCGCCTGCGTTTCAGTGTGTATTTCGTGTCGAGTTATTACAGTACGATTTTTAGCCCACATGCAATGTGTGAGGAAACTGAACCGCCCAAGAGTAGGACCTTCTGATCACGGGTCATTTGACAATTTGCCACCTGAAACCACGGCCAGGATTCGGGTTCAGGGCAGTGCGGTCAACGGAAGCTCTAATTTCCCTTTCTACTTTCTCCTACCCTCGCGGTGTACGGTTTCCTCCTTCGTGGTTCGCAACTGGCGGCCTATGGGGGGGTGTGGGGGATACTCCACTATGATTGTTCTTCAATCGCTCAACGATTGAGCTGAAATGTAGCACTGCCATTAGTGACATGTGTTGAAGCGAAGTGGGTATGGCACGACTATTAAGTTTCCGTAGTACCACTGCTTTGTTAACACGAAAGAGAACGCTGGCAGCGTGTTTGGGAGAAGATTAGCCTCACGATCATATTCACTCACTATCAATCACGAGCAGGCCAATCTTCCCCCGGCACGTACAAACCAACACACGCCTGTTCTTGTTCGGGACCCAATCGGCGCAGAGGCGGCGGCAGAGGTTAAATAGCACCCCCTCCCGCGCTCTACAACTAAGATTTCCCTCCCGCGGTGTGGGGCGGATTGCCACGTCAGAGAAGACAAGTCAGTGCTGCCTAGCGAGTCGCAGTCACAATCAGGGCGGGGACCCTGAGTTTTTTACATAAGCGCCAGCTTGAAAGGAAATGCTCGACGATGCTGCCCGACAAAGAACAGAAGGGATCCCAAGTGCTGTAACTACCGAACCGCGTGTTGAACTGACGGGAGGTCATGCGGGTCTACCCCTGCACGACAAATCACACAAACACAACAGGTCAAAGTCCTGAGTGAGAAAACAACACATGGTGGTGTAAGCGAAGAACAAATCAGATTGTGTTTGTATTGTATTTGCCCCTTACCTCTATATTTCCTCCCTTCCATTCGGAGTCGAAGCAGCAACGTCGAGTTTTTTTAACTGGCTGCACAGACACGGTTGTAGGGGCCTCCTCCCCCCGTGATGGATTCGCCTATGCTCTGGTAGCACGGGTGGTGGTCCTGGCTGTGACGAGCTACGAACAGCCGCCTGGCAAACCAGACTCACGCCGCAGTCCTGTCTGCAGACTCAGGTTCCGCGCTGATGATGGTCCGCCTCATGTGTCCGCGGCTTATGGGACCGAAACACGGCGCAGACGGGACTAATGCGCTGTTGAGCGAATACCCATTCCAAGCACGTTCTTGCAATCCCCCTCCCGCTGTGTGAGGCGGTTCCTAACTTTAATAAAGACGTAGGCAGCGTGTTTTGGGGTTGATCAGAATTACGAACCTGAACATGACACAGGGTAAAATATAAGTGGGAAAACGATACAACCTGCACGCACACGCAAAACGAAGCACCTCTCTTTTTAGTACTGTTACTAGATCATACAATCTTGCGGGCTGCCCTTCAATGTATTGTGCAGGCTAAAACTGTAAATCGAGGCAAAGTGGGTCGCACGTGGGGGAGATGTAGATAGCAGTTCACTGAGGGAATTGGCACAGCGGATTGTTCAACTTGCTTGATAACAAATCATCAGCGTACCATATGACAAGATGCCAAAAAAAACCCCCCCCTCCCCTTTGCACTAATAAAACATTTTTTGACGTCACCCCATACTGTACGCCGGCCCCGAAACCCTGTCTATGCGGCCCAAAACGGGCCCTAAACGTTTTTTGGCGGGTTAAGTGAAGGTAAAGGGGCCTCAGAAGGCCCAGAAGTGGTCCCAGGTGGGGTTTCGGGGCCAGTAAGGGGTGACGTCGAAACGTATTTTATTAGTGCAAAGGGGAGGGGGGGGTTTTGGCATCGTCTCATATTTTTACATAAGCGCCAGCTTGGAAGGAAATGCTCGACGATGCTGCCCGACAAAGAACCGAAGGATCTCAAGTGCTGTAACTACCGAACCACGTGTTGAACGGAGGTCATGCGTCTACCCCTACACGACAAATCACACAAACACAACAGGTCAAAGTCCTGAGTGAGAAAACAACACACGGATGGTGTAAGCGAAGAACAAATCAGATTGTGTTTGCATTGTATTTGCCATCGCTACCTGCCACGCTACGTCTATATGAGACGATGCCAAAACCCCCCCCCTCCCCTTTGCACTAATAAAATACTTTTCGACGTCACCCCTTACTGGCCCCGAAACCCCATCTGGGACCACTTGTGGGCCTTCTGAGGCCCCTTTACCTTCACTTAACCCGCCAAACCCCGTTTAGGGCCCGTTTTCGGCCGCACAGACAGGGTTTCGGGGCCGGCATACAGTACAGGATGACGTCAAAAAATTTTTTATTAGTGCAAAGGGGAGGGGGGGGGTTTTGGCATCGTACCAATATTATTTTTCGTATAAGCACCTGCTTTGTAGGAAATGCTTGAGGAGACTGCCAGTTGCGATAGACAAAGGAGTGTAGCCCACACGAAACACAAGTAAATCTGGGTTTAGTGGCGGGCGTAAGCGTTCAACAAAACCCACTTTGTAGTTGTATTGTTTTCTCCCCCTCTAGCCTCCTTCGAAATGAGCACAAAGGCAGTGCTCGAGTATTTTCTCCCTTCCATTCGGAGTCAAAGCAGCTACGTCAAGTATTTATTCCGTCTATCCGAGCTCTTGGTTGACCACGCAGCGGGAGCATCAACGACACTAAATTCTTCACGTTGCCGAGGGGAGCTGCGGGCTCATAGGTCCACGTGGCTGCCTGTAATCGTGACTAACGAACGTTAACCAAAAGGGGGGCACATGGACCCGGAAACCAGCAACAAGACGTGCGAATGCAGCTCGTGCTCAAAATGCCCCAGAAAGACCACGCTTTCAAAGTACCACGTCTTCAAGACGTGCACATGCAGCTCGTGTTCAAAGTGCCCCAGAAGGAACTCGCTTTCAAAGTACTACGTCTTCAAGACGTGCGAATGCAGCTCGTGTTCGGGACAGTGCCACTGCACAAAGGCAGACTAGGGCCAAACTCAACAGGGTCTTCTTTACCCGCTGACAGTTTCAAGTCCGTTCCCTTGACTGCTGTTTCGCCAGATAGTAGGCGGGGACAGTGCCACTGCACAAAGGCAGACTAGCGTCAAGCTCAACAAGGTCTTCTTTCCCCGCTGACAGTTTCAAAGTCCGTTCCCTTGACTGCTGTTTCGCCAGATAGTAGGTAGGGACAGTGCCACTGCACAAAGGCAGACTAGCGTCAAGCTCAACAGGGTCTTCTTTCCCCGCTGACAGTTTCAAGTCCGTTCCCTTGACTGCTGTTTCGCCAGATAGTAGGTAGGGACAGTGCCACTGCACAAAGGCAGACTAGCGTCAAGCTCAACAGGGTCTTCTTTCCCCGCTGACAGTTTCAAGTCCGTTCCCTTGACTGCTGTTTCGCCAGATAGTAGGTAGGGACAGTGCCACTGCACAAAGGCAGACTAGCGTCAAGCTCAACAGGGTCTTCTTTCCCCGCTGACAGTTTCAAGTCCGTTCCCTTGACTGCTGTTTCGCCAGATAGTAGGTAGGGACAGTGCCACTGCACAAAGGCAGACTAGCGTCAAGCTCAACAAGGTCTTCTTTCCCGAATGACAGTTTCAAGTCCGTTCCCTTGACTGCTGTTTCGCCAGATAGTAGGTAGGGACAGTGCCACTGCACAAAGTCAGACTAGGGCCAAACTCAACAGGGTCTTCTTTACCCGCTGACAGTTTCAAGTCCGTTCCCTTGACTGCTGTTTCGCCAGATAGTAGGCGGGGACAGTGCCACTGCACAAAGGCAGACTAGCGTCAAGCTCAACAGGGTCTTCTTTCCCCGCTGACAGTTTCAAGTCCGTTCCCTTGACTGCTGTTTCGCCAGATAGTAGGCGGGGACAGTGCCACTGCACAAAGGCAGACTAGCGTCAAGCTCAACAAGGTCTTCTTTCCCCGCTGACAGTTTCAAGTCCGTTCCCTTGACTGCTGTTTCGCCAGATAGTAGGTAGGGACAGTGCCACTGCACAAAGGCAGACTAGCGTCAAGCTCAACAGGGTCTTCTTTCCCCGCTGACAGTTTCAAGTCCGTTCCCTTGACTGCTGTTTCGCCAGATAGTAGGTAGGGACAGTGCCACTGCACAAAGTCAGACTAGGGCCAAACTCAACAGGGTCTTCTTTCCCCGCTGCCGACACTCCGGGAGTGTTGAACCGCTTCGGTCGCAGCTTTCTTGTATGCAGGTCGAGGTGTCGGTGACGGCTTCCAGCAGCTTTCTTGAATGCAGATTGAGGTGTCGATGTGACGGCTTCCAGCAGCTTTGTGGGGACGGCGTGAACCTGAAGTTCTTTGGTGGCCTTCGGTGTTCGTCTTCCCTCTGGAGGCCATGGCCAGAGGGTTGCGCTGCAGGCTCCTTGCCGCGATTCCCTCAGTGAAACTCTTTGATAGCCTTCAAGGTCTCTCGTTGCTCGTCTTCCCTCTGAAGGCCATGGCCGGAGGGTTGCGTTGCAGGCTCCTTGCCGCGATTCCCTCAGTGAAACTCTTTGATAGCCTTCAAGGTCTCTCGTTGCTCGTCTTCCCTCTGAAGGCCATGGCCGGAGGGTTGCGTTGCAGGCTCCTTGCCGCGATTCCCTCAGTGAAACTCTTTGATAGCCTTCAAGGTCTCTCGTTGCTCGTCTTCCCTCTGAAGGCCATGGCCGGAGGGTTGCGTTGCAGGCTCCTTGCCGCGATTCCCTCAGTGAAACTCTTTGATAGCCTTCAAGGTCTCTCGTTGCTCGTCTTCCCTCTGAAGGCCATGGCCGGAGGGTTGCGTTGCAGGCTCCTTGCCGCGATTCCCTCAGTGAAACTCTTTGATAGCCTTCAAGGTCTCTCGTTGCTCGTCTTCCCTCTGAAGGCCATGGCCGGAGGGTTGCGTTGCAGGCTCCTTGCCGCGATTCCCTCAGTGAAACTCTTTGATAGCCTTCAAGGTCTCTCGGTGCTCGTCTTCCCTCTGAAGGCCATGGCCGGAGGGTTGCGCTGCAGGCTCCTTGCCGCGATTCCCTCAGTGAAACTCTTTGATGGCCTTCAAGGTCTCTCGGTGCTCGTCTTCCCTCTGAAGGCCATGGCCGGAGGGTTGCGCTGCAGGCTCCTTGCCGCGATTCCCTCAGTGAAACTCTTTGATGGCCTTCAAGGTCTCTCGGTGCTCGTCTTCCCTCTGAAGGCCATGGCCGGAGGGTTGCGCTGCAGGCTCCTTGCCGCGATTCCCTCAGTGAAACTCTTTGATAGCCTTCAAGGTCTCTCGGTGCTCGTCTTCCCTCTGAAGGCCATGGCCGGAGGGTTGCGCTGCAGGCTCCTTGCCGCGATTCCCTCAGTGAAACTCTTTGATAGCCTTCAAGGTCTCTCGTTGCTCGTCTTCCCTCTGAAGGCCATGGCCGGAGGGTTGCGTTGCAGGCTCCTTGCCGCGATTCCCTCAGTGAAACTCTTTGATAGCCTTCAAGGTCTCTCGGTGCTCGTCTTCCCTCTGAAGGCCATGGCCGGAGGGTTGCGCTGCAGGCTCCTTGCCGCGATTCCCTCAGTGAAACTCTTTGATAGCCTTCAAGGTCTCTCGGTGTTCGTCTTCCCTCTGGAGGCCATGGCCAGAGGGTTGCGCTGCAGGCTCCTTGCCGCGATTCCCTCAGTGAAACTCTTTGATAGCCTTCAAGGTCTCTCGTTGCTCGTCTTCCCTCTGAAGGCCATGGCCGGAGGGTTGCGTTGCAGGCTCCTTGCCGCGATTCCCTCAGTGAAACTCTTTGATAGCCTTCAAGGTCTCTCGGTGCTCGTCTTCCCTCTGAAGGCCATGGCCGGAGGGTTGCGCTGCAGGCTCCTTGCCGCGATTCCCTCAGTGAAACTCTTTGATAGCCTTCAAGGTCTCTCGGTGCTCGTCTTCCCTCTGAAGGCCATGGCCGGAGGGTTGCGTTGCAGGCTCCTTCGGGTGCAGGCGCGACCGTTTTAAAGGTTTAGGGCTTTCCGTTTCCCCTCTTTCGTCCTCTCGTGGGTGCAGGGTTGTTTTTTGTGCGGCACCCCCCCCTCCCCTCCTGTCCCCCTTTCTCTTTGTTACGCGCAGATCACCCAGTCGTCTTTTCTTTCTCCTCCGTTCTGGCTGCCACCTCCCCTAGCTAGCGCTCGGATCGACCCGCGTCTGATGCGGCTGTTGTATGGACTGCCTGCGTACACCTTGCTGCGCAACTGCTGCGGCGATAGGGTGGCAGCCGTGTCGCTCGGATCATCAAGTACGCCACCTCCCCTAGCTAGCGCTCGGATCATCAAGTACGCCACCTCCCCTAGCTAGCGCTGGGATCATCAAGTACGCCACCTCCCCTAGCTAGCGCTCGGATCATCAAGTACGTCACCTCCCCTAGCTAGCGCTCGGATCATCAAGTACGCCACCTCCCCTAGCTAGCGCTCGGATCATCAAGTACGCCACCTCCCCTAGCTAGCGCTCGGATCATCAAGTACGCCACCTCCCCTAGCTAGCGCTCGGATCATCAAGTACGCCACCTCCCCTAGCTAGCGCTCGGATCATCAAGTACGCCACCTCCCCTAGCTAGCGCTCGGATCGTCAAGTACGCCACCTCTCCTAGCTAGCGCTCGGATCATCAAGTACGCCACCTCCCCTAGCTAGCGCTCGGATCATCAAGTACGCCACCTCCCCTAGCTAGCGCTCGGATCGTCAAGTACGCCACCTCCCCTAGCTTGCGTTCGGATCGACCCGCGTCTGATGCGGCTGTTGTATGGAGGCTGCGTACACCTTGCTGCGCAACTGCAGCGGCGATAGGGTGGCAGCCGTGTCGGGTCAAGAGAGATCCGGGAACGTGCTGGCTGACTGCACATGTTAGCAGCGTATTCCACATACGGTAGATAGGCTCGAATCCCCCAGGAGAGAAAAAAGGGGGAGTATGCCCCACTGCTCCGAGCGCGTGGCAAGCGGCTTCGGCTACTGCGTGCGCGGGGTGGCGAGGGGATGGAACGCGTGCTGCTGCATTGAGGCGCAGCCGGTCTTAGGGCTCCCGTGGGGCTCGGTGGGGTGGAACGGCGTTGCCGTCCTGTTGGTGGTGCTGGCGTTTGCGGGAGACACAACGAGCGGGTGCGACCAGCCCGTGCCGGCGATGTTGGTTGCGGCGGTCGTGTGTGTGGGCATGAACGCGGCTTATCTCTGGGTGCTCTGGCACGAGCTCGACGATGCCATGCGCAACGGGGAGGCCCATGCAGAGCGAGTCTTGCAGCAAGCCGGCTCGCGCTGTTGGTTCTGCGACCGGCTTGTGGCCTTCCTCATCATGCTGCCCGGGTTTGTTGGCATCGCGCTGTCCATGCGGTACGTGGGCTCCGAAGGCGTGTGCCACGCGGCCGCGGTGAAATCGCTAGTCGCCCACGCCCTCGCGTTTGTGTACTGCTGCCTGCCCCTGAATGTGTACAGGGCGTATCGCACGAGCATCGTCACCGAAATTCTGAGCCGCCGAGGCCAGGACCGGCCGGCTGCCGAGGCTTTGTGAGTTCGCCACCTCGTATTTGTTGGGCCGGCTACGACGTGGCTCCTCAACCGGATCCCCGCTCTCACTCTCCAAGACCACAGCTAGCAACACACCGAACCAGATTACGGCAAAGCAGGCGAAGCAGCCCTAGGGCGTATCCAAGAACCTAAGTCCCCATTGAAAGCCATTGACTCCGCAGTTAAGAAGGCCATCGACTCCTAAGCGCGACCGTGACGGCACGGCAGCACGCACCACCCGTTTCAACCCGCTGGATTCACGCCGTCCCCGGAGTGCCCCCCGACCGGACCCCCCCACGAGTGGACTACCCCGGTCCGACTCGACGCATACACGCCCCCCCCCCCCCCCCCCCCCCCCCCCCACACAGAACATGATCACTTCTGATTTCCTGTCTACCCCTTCCGTTGATGTTAGCATCATACCCCCAACTCTTACCCAACATTTGACTAAAGTTCCCCCCCAGGGCAGTGTAGCCAGTAAACGTGGAGTAAACGCGTTTGCTCCAAAACGAGTAAACGTAAACGTTATAAACGGTAAACGTTTACGTTTACTCGTGCACGGTGGGTTAGCTCGAATCTTACT